>JAZBGY010000067.1:0-133729 GCA_037414755.1 Lydus trimaculatus | reverse complement strand
ATCCGATTGAACGCGTTTAATACCGTTTGGATCCATTTAAGCAGAGCGAAAGAACACAGCTTATATGCTTATAATAAGAAAAACAGGGTATTTTCATTGCCTTATTTGTGAACGCAGCTTAATAAGAATGTATTACTGGTTGCCTACATTAATAGAATCTTCAGATATTTATAATTAACCTAACAAGATTACAACAATCCAATTATTAGATTCATACAAATTCATTAATCGTATTGATGATGATTTAATACGATTTCAGCAATGTTTTGTGTGATAATCAAATAATTGATTTTTATTACGCATACCCTTACACGATTTAAGAAACACGTGTTGGTAATTTAGCGCCATCTTGTGACACTTTAATCTACTATGATTCACAAATTGTATATATTGTGAAATATTTTTAGAAATTGGGAATTATTTCAAAAATAGTTGTTATATTTGATCCAGTTATTATTATTATTATTTTTTTTAACAGCTGCTCCTACTTAAAAACCAATCAAGATAATACATATTTTTGTTTTTATCAAAAATTAGGTATTTTAAATTAATTCTAGAAGGCTACGGTAAGAATTTTGTTTTTTTATGTTTTACAACTAATTCAAATAAATAACGATAGAGTGCGTTGGTGTTGTTGAATATTTTTATATACCTTCAATTTTTACGTGATTATTACAGAGATATAGAGAGACGAATAATAATAATAATAAACAAATTGAGAATAGCAACAAAACAATAATAATCAGGTGATAATAATTTTGCAAAAAATAACAAACATTTAAATTTATGGCTATATTTGGTTAGAATAGATAGAATTTTACAATAATTGTTATAAATTAATTAGAGAAACGAAAAAAAAACAGAAGAAAATGTTAGCCTGTGATTGTTTAAATGTGATCATTGACACGAAAGAAGATGATTTTCAGCAAGTTGATATTGCTGCATTGAATTTAAATGATGAGGAATTACAGGATTGCTTCTTTAAACAAGTAAGAATTTTCATATAAATAACAATACGTTTATCATTATTATTATTATTATTATTATTATTTGAATATGAATAATAATGATCGATTGTTTTTTTTTTGTTTCATTCGTCTTTTGTTTTATAGGAATTGTTGCAAATTGGTAAATTGATTAATATTAATAAAACCCATGCTGGTTTGATACAAACAAGAAATGTTGGTATTTGGATAATAAATTATTGTATTAATTGTGGTATACATTCACATGCTGTACATCGTGATAGAGGTGCTTCATTTGTTCTTGTTAATGCAAAATTATTAGTATGTATTTTTGTTGTTATCATAATAATAATAATTATTTCCTACACATTAAAATTAATTTAATATTAATAGAGAACAGAAGGTATAGAAAGACTGAAAGCTAGTGATCATTATTCTGGATTGTATAAAATTATAATTAAAAATGTCGATATAGACAATGATGATGTAATCATTAAATCGTGTAAGTATCAGTTAATTTATTCTAAATTACAAAATTGGCGAAATTTATTCATTATTATTATTATTATATAAACAATACTAACAATAGTGTCTATTATAATAATAAACGTAAATATTATTGTTTATGTCCAGTGCCGGATTAAACCTTGTGGGGACCCCTAGACAAACGAAATCTTGGCGCCTCTTTCTTCCCAAATTATCTCTCTTTTATATCTACATTCGTAATATTATCAACCCACAATTTTAATTAGAAAACAAACATTAATAGTCACCTAAGCTGAGAAATGTACAGGGTGTCTTATTTTCGATGGTATTTAAGGTAAACTCCTATTATAAGCAGTGATCGGAGAAAAAAACTGATGGCACATTCTCGCGGTACTTTTTTATGACTAAACAGATGGTGGAATCAGATTCTCGCGATGTTCTTTTGTTTTTGAGTTATTAAAGTTTTGACTTTTCATTGGAAAAATTCTTTGATACAGTTTTTAACGCAGATTTTATCTGTATTATCTATTTTAGAGGAAGTTTTACCATTTTTCAGATACAGCACAAACTTGTATTTTTTTAAATGGGAACCATATGTATTTTTTAGCTTATTAAATTGCTTCTTTTTTTGTGATTCTTAATATATATACCGGATGTCCCACGTAAATAAGAACACCTTCATAACTCCTTTATTTAGGCATTAATTTAGAAACTTTTTCTAAGAATTTAGAGGGCAGGGCTTAAGGAACCTATTTCCATGAAAAAGTTTTGAATTCCTTCACAAATTAGAAAAATTACCCGTTGAAATTTATACAATGTTGAAAGAAACACCACTAATACTGAATATTCTGAATAAACTGAATAAGAGAACATTTTGTCCGTTATCAAAATTTTTCATTTGCTTTTAAAAAAAATTCGAAAAAATTGAGAAAATATCGTGATTTAAAAAGTAACTAGCGGAAACCTATCGAAATTCGACATAATGAAAATTTTGTATAGAATATGATCGAATGCAGGGCCGTATCTAGGAGAAAATGTCGGGGTGAGTTTAAAAAATCGCTGACAAAAAGTGTGTCAGTAATGTTAGGTTGTAAAAACTTTCGCCACTTTCCTTTTCATGAAATAGCGATATATACGATATACTTTATTTAGCATTTCGGTGGGGGAGGGGAGAATTCATATCCCCCAAAACCCCCTCAGATACGGCCTTGATCGAATGTATAGAATACAGTAATCATGATTACCGCTCCACTTGAATTTATTTATTTAATTCCCAGCCCTCTACCAAAAAAGGTTTACTTCGAAATATACCATACAAAGATACGATATTCTGATAAATATGTTCTTGATGACACATCTATGACCCATGAGCTTTCATTTAAAAAAAAAATCAGCCAAATCGGTTCAGTAGGAGAGGCTAGCGGACTTACGAAAGAAAACGCCTTGCGCTTTAAATATATAGATCCCATTCATAAATAAAAGAAGGTCAATGATAATACGTGTTTATCAAACTTCAAATAAGTTTGTAGATCTCAGCGTTTTTGTTTATTTAAAAACAATTGTTATTCACTGCGAATATTCAATATTAGTGGTGTTTCTTTCAACATTGTATAAGTTTCAACGGATATTTCGATTTTTTTTAATTTGTAAAGAAATTCAAAACCTTTTCATGAAAATAGGTTCCTTAGGCCCTGCCCTCTAAATTCTTAAAAAAAGTTTCTAAATTAATGCATAAATAAAGGAGTTATGGAGGTGTTCTTATTTACGTGGGACACCCTGTATATAGTTTCCTATAATTATTTTCAATAATATGAGCAGTTTTTTAAAAAAAAAATCCGATATTACAGGTAAAAATTAAAAAACTATACACAAAATAAACGTAGAGTGCTATGGAACAATTGTTTCTACGACTTGTCAAATTATTACTAATTTTGATTTTTTGCATTAATTATTGCATTTTTTACACAAAATTTATGAAAAATATCTGTTATAAAGCTTTTCTGGATAGTTCGCTTGTGGATCCAGCGATAAAAAGAACCGTAATCCAAAAAATAAGCAAAATCAATGATTACTTGACAACTTGAAATAGCAATTGTTTCATAGCACCCTACGTTCATTTCAAATAAAGCTGTATGATTTTTACCTGTAGGATTTCCTTCTTTGTAGTGACTTTTGCTGTTGAAAATAACTATAGCAAACCATATATTTTCGGAATCAGAACAAAATAGGAAATCTAATGAACTATAAATCAACTACAGTTCCCATTTAAAAAAATACAAATTTGTGTTATATCTCAAAAGTAGTAAAACCTACTCAAAAATGAACAACGCAAGTGAAATCTGCATTAAAAACTGTATTAGAAGTAATTAAAATTGTTCCTATTTTTTTTCAAAACATACGAGATATTTTCAAAATAATGGAAAAGTCAAAAAAGTTGAATAACTCGAAAACAAAAGAACATTGCGAAAATCTGACGTCACCATCTGATTATTCATGAAAAAGTAGCACGAGAACATGCCATCAGTTATTTTGTTCGATAACTACTTATAGAAGTTTACCTGAAATACCATCGAAAATAAGACACCCTGTACGTTTTGTGTACCAAGAGAAAATCGCTACCTTGGCCAGTAATCTCGAAATGGCTTAACGTATTTTGCAGCCAAAGTTTTTACGCAATCGTAAATAATTTGGATAAACCTTAATTTAAAAATTTTCCGAAAATGTCGCATTATATTTGACATGTTCTATTATTCATTTCATAGTGGGTAGCGGCAGCAAAACTACTTTTACGTCCGTTTCCAATTGGGGCCTATAGGTTGTCGCCTATTCTACCTAATGGTTAATCCGGCACTGTTTATGTCATATAATAAATATTATCAAATGACACAAATATGGTATTTTTCTGCAAATATATGAAAATGAGCTAAATTATATATTTCTTCTGTAAATAACAGTCAATTTATTTGTTTACAAGGATTAGGTTGGTGTGAATTGGGGGACAAAACTGCGCTATCTTCGATCAAGGTCTTTTTTTTTTGAGTAAATTTGCATTAACAACCGATAACTTGTTGTTGTGTAGGTAGACATCAGTTGTTTCTATTTGTTAATGCCAATACATAATGATTTGAAGGTTCTCAAAATTTTGTTACATTTGTTGTTGTTACAGATATTATTGTTTTATGATTGATTTACACGTCTCTTGTTTAGAATTGGTAGGTGTTCGTTTTAAAGAGGTGAAATATGGACTCCGAGTACCCGGGGGAGTGTAGTCTACCACTTTTAGAGACAGCAGCTTGTGCCGGGACAGTCTTATTCTTTCTAACTGATCATGAGTGAAATCGGTAGAATTCGGTAGATTGTATATAATGCGCATGCGCAGAAAGTTAGAAAGAGACAACTTGCCCCGACGCTATTCTCTATCCTCAAAACTTGGTGTGTACGATACTCACCGTTGTTTAGTACAGGAATTCGGAGTCCATGGGTGAAACGCTCAGTTAAACATTCAAGGTCTAACAGGATTAATTGGAATTTTCCATAGAAATATTGGATTGTTATAAAGTTCAATTGGTGTGAAATCATTTTCGTTATAGAAAATCTGATAGAAGTACTTTTTCAGAAATGTTTGTTTCTTAAGGGTTAACCACCCCCAATGCTAAATAATTAAAAACAGTTATGTTTGATAAAAAGTTTAATACTCTTAAATAGCAATATTACCCTCAAATAATCTTTAATATCATTAAAAACTTCTGTCACTACAATTTAATAACATCCCCATACGGAGTTTTTAGTAGAGAATATAAACCACCCTTAAATTTACACCAAGTTTTCCAATTCCACATAAAATTGGGGATAGTTTTAGGAATTTGCAGGATTTTCGAATACTTGATGGTATTGTTTGAATTAAGGGATGGTAAAAAGAACATAATTGTCTGCAGTAGCGGGTCTATCCTCTTTGGGGCCCGAGGTTAACTTTATCATAAAAATTTACCATTTTACAAGCACTTCAAGGACGGATGTGTTAAATCCACTCCTGATTGTAATCATTTAGCTTGTGACGATCTAAATGTGATCTCTTTTTTTAGGTAAAGAACATAAATTTAACACAGGGACAGTTCACCCTTAAGAAACAATTAAACCCTTTCGAAAAAGTATCTACTTTATATCAGATGTTGTATCAGAAAAAAAAACAGATTTATAAGAATCCAATATTTCTATGGAAAATTCCGATTAATTCTGTTAGTCCTTGAATGTTTAAGTGGGTGTTTCACCCCCTAAAATCGAATTATCGCACAAACACGTGTCGCTTATTTTTTCGATTATTGTAACGTCTACGGAAACGAAAAAAAATTGGAGCAGCACCACCTACTTATAATCTAACCTTCCTTATCAGTTGTAGAGGTCTTGTTATTAAATTTTAAAAAATTCGTTTTTCTTATAAAGTTTTCTGATAAGAAATCTACATCATATGGGAAATTTGTCTTAATATCAACATTATTGGTAAACTGATCGACGAGCTTATTTCTGCTTGTGGTTTTCAGTACTCTTAGAGCCTATGCAGATAACGTGTTTTTAACGCGCGTTTGCAGCGCGTAAAAATATCATAGCAAATTGTTTGCGTTTGGATCGATAGAAACTTGCGTGAAATGCGATAGAAATGCTCGCGAGCATCGCATTGCAATCTTATTACTGTTAGGTCGTTTTCACACACCGGCATTTTGCCAGCGCCGGCGCCTGCTCCGGCTTGTCAAAATCCACTCCGACTGCATTTGAAGGAGATCGGGCCGACATTTCTGCCGTGCCGGCGTGTGTGAAATCACTCAGTTGATTACATAGTACTCGGTGCCGGCGCCAGCTGCGGCTCCGGTTTTGCTGGTGTGTGTGTGTGAAAACGACCTTACCGTTGAAGAGTCTGGCAAAAAACTCATAGTTGCAGCACGTCTGTATCAACCTATCTGCGGGATTGTCAATTCATGAACGTGTGCAAAGTTGCACAGGCGGTGAATGTGTTGCATTTGCAGTACATCTTAGTTGCGCTTAGCTCGTTAAAAAGTTATCGTCTGCATAGACTTTTACATTTTTGTTTACCGTGATTCGAATTTCAACTAGACGAGAAACTTGCAGCGAGTTACATTTGCAGAATCGGCGATTAACACAAACTCGCGGCGAGTCTTGTCTATACACGAATTTTTTGTTTTTGTAAAATTCTGATTAATAGAAATTCACATAAAGTTTCTCGTCTAGTGCATGGGAACACGAGTTTAAAATTCAATAATAGTTTTGTAATTGTGGATGGTCCGCCTTTGTCTCCTGACAATTTTTAAGCTCAGTCCACCACTGTCTATAAGGGCATTTTTGTTATTAAAACATTCTTTATACACATTCTACTTTTAATTCTTATTATCCTTTTAATTTTTCGTACACTCATAATAGAAAACCCCGATGCGTTGTATTCTTCTTTTATGCATTGCAAACAAAAGTGTTTGGCAAGCCGTAAATAAATAACAGATTGTGGCTTGTTTATCACTGTTTTAAATTCTATTATTAAAAAATCCATTGGAAGTGAGTTTCTAGAAAATTAGTGTTTGAAGAACTAATCTGATCAGTGTAATAAATTAGTTTTGTTGTTATTAATGATAAACATAAAACGAAATTATTGGATACGAAGAAATTACAGTTTGTTAAGTGACTTAAGAGAGAGTGACAATAGATACAGCAGCAAATGACTTGATGAAAATAGTTGAATATTGCCATCATAAATAAATATTTAAAATTTATCATAACGACAAACTGTCCAGATGTTTCTTTAAAAACCTAAAGCGAATAGTTCTGAAGATTGAATTTGTTCAAAGTTGTCGTTAGGAAAAATTTAAAATTTTTATTGATGATGGCAATATTCAACCATTTTCATCAAATTATTGCTACTGTGAACTAATTTTTGTTGTTTTATTGGATCTCTCTTAAGTCACTTAACAGACTATAAATATAATTGTTACATTAAAAAATGCATTTTCAAGAATACACACAGTTGTTTGTAATTTCTTTAATAAGGCTGCATTTCTTTCTCTAGTTAAAACAGTAAATTGTGCAATATTTTTCACATTAAGTAAATGTATCAACTGATAACAAGTTCTAATTGGATTGAAAAAATACTGTAAGTAAAATTCGGTTATAGTGAGTGATCATACAGGTGTAACGGTTTCCAAATTTTATATCAATATTTAAATTTTCATTCATATAAACATTTCGGTATATTTTTCGTGTAAATCAAAGGCCACGTGTACTTTTTGTTAACAGTTTACAAATACAGTAGAGGCCCGTTTAACCGACCACCGCCTTACTAAAAGATCAATTCTTCTCTACGCTGTAGTAGTCGGTTAAAAGTGCTTCTACTGTAATTTAAGTGACGATTTTGTCAACCTCTCATGTCGGAATTCATCAAAAATTTTCAAAGCAGTGGTCAGTAAGCTTTTTTTTTGTTGATAACAATGGTAATAGCAATTAATAAAACCGCGTTATCAGTTTTTGAAGGTCAGCAGTTCTTTGGTATAAACTGCAGAAATATGCAATTTTTTATTATCTTGAATACCGATTATTTGTAATTTCATCTGATTTCATCATTTACTTTTTGGAACGGAATAACAAAAAAATCGTCAAAATATTGCAAGATAACGCCACTTTTATCAATTAAATTGTAGTAAAGGCTCCCCAAATTCTATCTGTTTTATGGAATATTCCTAAATTAATAATAAAAAAAAAATACAGTGACATCACTGCAAACTCGTATTTTTTACAGTTTTCAAAGCTTTACAAATGTTTGTAAATTCCTTGAACTAGTCCTAACAAGATTCATTTTTCTAATATTCGTTTATTATAACAACTTTATCAAAAAGTCCTTTTATAATCTTAAATAGAGACGTTAGAAATGTCTGATTTAAAGTGATCGTCGTATATTTAACCTTTTGAGAGGTGATCATTCAATTTACTTTTAAAATAATCTAAAAATAAAAATAAATTTAACATGGAAAAATAGGTCAATTATATCAATTATTTATTATATGTCCTTGAAATATAAGAAGTATAAACCATTTTAATAATATTAAAACTATTAATTGTTTAAATATTGACATTTGTTTATATTTTATATAACTATAAGGAGATTATATTTGCGAAAAATTATCAATTGATAAATTGCTCGCTAATTTATTATTTATTAACACATTTTACTTACATTATTTATTAACAATTTAATTTTTACACGTTTTTTTTATTGTTATACAATTACTTTTTTTTTATTTTTTTATTTATCAAAAATATGCTTGTTTATTTACAATTGTTATTTTTGTTATTTTAGATAGGAATAAAACACTTAAAATTATATATTTCTGTCCTTGTACTTCAGTTAAATTTAGTTTTGTTTATTAAAAAAAAATACATAACAAAATTCCAGTAAAGTCTTACAACAACCACCTATAAAATATTTGTTGTTGTTACTATTATTATTATTTTAAAAATAATTTTACAATTCAATTGTTATTAATAACTTTTTTTTTTCAATATTTTTCTCTAGCTGTCTTTTGTGTTATTTTTTAAGATTTACCAAGTGAAGCCCAAAATATTGTTAAAGGTTTAAAACAAGTAGCTTCTGATGTTATAAAAAATGAATCATTAGCTGTTGAAGAACGTATCAAAGCATACGCTACAGAACAGTATAACATGTTGAATCGTATACGTGAGAGAGCTTTTAAAGATCAACAAGCTTTAATTAAGTAAGTGTTAGTTAAAAATAAAATTATTACTAAATTGTAAATTAATTCTTTTATATTTATTTATTTATTTATTTATTTTCTTCTTTCTGAAGTGTTCTAATTAATAGCATGGGTGATAATAAATCAAATGAATTGAATGAAATCAGTGAGAAAACTTCTAGTCCTAATATGTTACCATCGAGATTAAATGAACCATTAGCTGCTGGCAGTGTTAAAAATTCAACAAATTCAATAATGGTAATTTTTCTTATTATCATTACGTATAGGTACAAATAAGTTTTAAAGCCCTTTTTTGTCTTAATTTTCAAAATTCGAGCATCTCCTACGCTTCTATCGTTTTATATGTGGAAGTTTGTAGTATTAATTTGACAATTTGAAGCAAAGCAAACATAAGGTAGACACCGGTGTATCCATACAGTAGCGCAATTTTCTCCCCAAGAAGGTCATCTGCTGAGATAAAAAGAGAACAATTTGTTATTAACTCCTGAAGCCAAGCAGTGAAGGATTTAGGCCTAGGCCCGCGAGGCTCGGGCTTAGGGCGTCACTATTTGAGGGGCAGCAAAATTTGAGAAGTGCTAAAAATTCAAAATTGAGTTTTCTATCGATTTTGAGAACACTTTTTATTGTTCTTTCTAACTTTTACTACTCAGAAATGTTATATACCGTCTAACACATTTCATTTAGAAACATAGAAGAAAATATAGGTAATGGGACAGTCCTAAGGGTAGGTAATCTTACAAATATTCTACGAGCTACCTCTTTTCAATTCAGACGAAGGCTAAGGCAATAAAACTGCCTCGATTCTTGTAGTTTCTCCTATGGTCCTAGATGAAATGTTGCAACCTGCAGCTATACTATATTTCCTGACACTACAAGACGGGCGATCAGAGCTGGCCTAGGGTGGCATCACAACCAAATCCGCTCCTGCAGCCAGGTAAAACTGTTAATTGGTCGAAAACGTCCATTCACTGGCAAGGAATTGCATTTGGCGAAATTGCTTCATGCCAATGCCCCAACACCCACGTTTGCTATGCCGTTGAATTAGGAAGTACTGGAGGCGTATATTTCTGATATTGCTTCTTTCGATTATCATTTGTTCGGATCAATGCAAAATGCACACTTTGAAGTGCGAAAATTTTCTTGACTACTGCAAAACATAATCCGAGAGATGGCTCAATGAACACCTATTGTCGTTTTTTTTTTCAACAAATGAATGTACATTTTTTTGAAAAAGCGCTTTAAAACTTGTACATCTAGTATTATTAATATAATTTTGATTATTGTTGTTGTTATTAGAACAATTCTTTGAAACATACACCGAAACGGCAGAAAAGTTGTCCAGCTGGTCATGTAAATTCGTTCGATTCAGAAGGTTTATTTGAGTTTGAAGGATTAGATGATACTATAACACAGGATACTTTTGATCGAGAAGATAGTGATATTGATGGTTGTATTAATAAATATTTTTTTATTATTAATTTTAATATTGTTTTTGTTTTGTTTTGTATAGATGGTGATAAAGATGATGAAAATAAACCGATAAGAGAACAATATATTGATAAAAATACAATAGCAAAATCATTACCAATGAATATACCAACATTTATGTCTCAGGTACATGGTAAAAGTAGTGAAGATCTTGATGATGCCATAGAATTAGATAATAATTTAGATATAGCTGCTAGTATTAAAGCATTAGCAAAAAGTGTACATGGTGATCCTGTATTTGGGGATCTTCCAAAGCCTAGATATAGTACTTATATTTAAAAAAAATAAAGTTTTTATCACATATATAACAATAATAAAAAACAAATTAATGAAATAAACAAACAGAAACGCACGAGATAAACGAACACACTTCCGTGATTACTACTTCCTCAACTAGTTTGTCGATTTTTCTTATTTTTTCTTTTGATAATCTCGATAATTAAGAAATAATACAATAACTGAAAAGACTGTGAATTCTACATTTTTTTTTTTGTTAATTTTCTAGAAAGTTGTTTCATTTAAATAAAAATTGAAAAAAAAACGAAAAAGATGTAATGAATCTTTATCAATGGAAGTTAATCTAGTTTTATCATAATTGCCTAATAGAAATTATTTTTATATACAATTACATATACGAAACAATTGTAAAAAGAAAACAGCAACCCGAGGAATGTGTTGTGGTTTTTTTTAGCAGCTTATTTGTGTATTTTTCGATAGATTCATATGAAAAAATTGCACAATTTTAATTTTTAATAAGAAATTTGTTCAAATAATTATATTGTAAAATTGATCTATTTCTAGTTTTTAAAACAAAAAGATGAACAAAAAAAAAACGATATATGATTGTTTATGGAATTGTTTTTACATATTAATCATAGTATAGTTGAAAACGTTATTACTATTATTATTATTATTATTATTGAGAATGTGTAAAAACAAATACAAATTATTTTCAATAAAGCTTGCTGGAAATATTTGATTTTATACAAAAAAAGAGATCCTATGCTCATTTTTCGGGTTAAATTTCATGATAATACCTGTAAAAAATTATGTAATCTCCTTTTAATAGGTTTAGATAACAATTATTGTGAAGGTTCGAACACTACTGACGCAAATTGTGATTTCCTTTGAATGTATTCAGTTAGTTCCAGACGTTGTTGTTCGTGTGCTTATTTAAAGAAAAATGTAAGTTGGTAGTGTTTTTGTGATCCCTAATATCAAGTGGTGAGTACAGTTTTTATTGTTTGCATAAATTATTAAAAAAAGACGGTTATTATCGCATCGACAGGCTAATTAGTGTGAAACATTGGACTGTTGTCGCAACCAATACTTCATCCTCCAGTTTTGCCTTGCCACTACTTTCAACACATTAAATTTCAAAAGTGTTTAGTACGAAATTAAGATGCTAAGTTTTCTTATTACGTACCCATAACCATTCCTTACTCTGTTGGGACAGGTGTTAGGGTTCACTCTAAATAAACACCCACTGTTGGGTAGCATGTACGTCATTAGTATATTAATCAGTTCCGTGAGAAATGTTTCCAAAATTCTGGAAATAAGTTTCTTATTTTACTAATTTTCATCCATGTTACATTGCAGTCTTTCAGTATAATCCTTGTTGGTTTGCAAACACTTTTCGCAGTGCAAAAGTAGCTTTTTGAAGCTTTTTTCAAAGGACTCGTTTAGAGTCTCTTCGATTCGCTGCTTTACAGTTCGTTTTATATCGCCGCACCGCAAAGGTTTTTTCAACTCTATCAAGAAACAGAAGCTACTGTACACTGGAACGCGTAAATAGGGTGGATGTGAATGTAATTCTCAGTGAAAATTGCCCAAAACTTCTCTAATTGAGCGAGCAGCAGCGACTTTGCGTTAGTGGTCGAACGATTTTTGATAACATCGTGGCATATTGGATTAGACAGAAGGTTGGAATAATATATCGATTTTTTTGGTCCATTTTTCACCGATTGAAGCTGACGAGAAGTCTTGACTTTGTTCAGTTTCTGCTCCGATCCCAACAATCTCGAGCTGAGACTTCTAAAAGATACATTTGTTCGTCAACTAAGTCAATCGTCTTCTAGGGGTGTTATGTCACCTTTAAATCGATCAACCCAACGATAAACAGTGCCTCTAGATTCCGCTTCTTGTAAGAAAATGATGGCTCTTTGAGTGTTCGCAGCCGCGCTTCTACAGTTACGGTTCAGATACAGAAACAACAGAATACTAACTTAGTAAATTTATTTTACAAATTAGCTGCCCGTATTGGCTGCATTCAAAGTATTAGGCACATTTTTAATTCTACTGTAATTCAAATATCTCCTTTACAAAAATTGTTGTTTGTCCTACACGAATAGAACTTAAAATATAATATGAAAGAAGTCTTTTATTTTTTCCAATTGAAACTTAACCGTTATTAATGTCATTTTAAAGATATTAAATATTCATATATTTATAATAATAGGTCAACTAAATCTTTAAAATATCAACCAATGTTATAAAAATATTTCACTTTTTTTTTTGTCTTCAAATATATTTACAGTGTGTATCTCTTGTTGTTGTTGTTGTTGTTATTTATTGTTGTTTGCTATACAACAAACTATAGTAATTATATTTGGTGATATGCAAATTTTATGATAAAAATGAGCTGAATGAAATACATGATTCAATTCCTAACCAGAAATATAAATAATTACAATTAAAAAAAAGTTGTTAAAAATTAATGAAAATTATAGAGAAATCCTCTATAATTTTCTATATTGTAATAGCTATATATGTCATCGAATAAATTAATTTTGAAATTAGGTACAATTAGTAAAAAATTAAATTTCGCATCCAGGTAGTAGAGATGATGAATTCTTAATTTGTATCAAATTTGATTGTGTCAAACAGAAGTCTGTTGAACGCTACCTAAATAATTCAATGGTTTCTGTTCATTCTCACATTCAGAATCTTCAATTTCACATAAATTCGTCGATACATCGCTATTACTTCCATAACCGCCTAAAAGCGAATTTCGTTCTTCTACAATTAGAAAAAAATCAATCAATCTTATCAGATGGGTTAATCAAAGATTTTGCTTACCTAAAGTTGTAATAACAGAACCGATATCATCATCATTACGTCGATTTCGATTACTTGGAAAACCATATGGTTCAACATCATCAGATTCTGCACCTGGACTTTGTAGATAATCACCATCCGATTCACTTGGAATATTGTAACCATGATTGGGTAGGTATGAATTAGGATGACGTATATAGCTATCCGCTGTTAGAAAAAGATTCGATTAGAAATATTTAAAATAAACCAAAAAATCCAAATATCACGAAAATTATGCAATTTAAAAAAATAAAATGCTAAAAAAGTGCACATTTAGCAACTATTAAGTTCTACTTTCGTAATTTTGGATATTTCTAACAATACTTTAATCATGTTTTTAGTTAAACCAGAAACATGCAAATTTATCAGAGTATTCACAATTCGAAATGTGAATGTTTCTCTTATCAAAAAAATCATAAGAAAAAAATAACGAAAACGCGTTGTTATTTAGTAATTCGTGCAGCTAAACAATATACTCACTTGGTTTTACAATAATTAAAGGCACTGCATAACAATTAGAGAGAAAGAAAAAAAAGTATTAAATCGAATTCTGGTAACGCAACAACAAAAAATCTCGAATTTTAAGATTAATGATAAAATCGTTTATATTTTGGTGTGACATTAAACAATAATTTGCTGGAAATTCTGGCAGGATGCACTCAATTTTTAGTAAATCTGATTCATTGTTAGTTTTTTTAAACAGAAACACGCAAAAACGACTGAAACTTACGATATCCAGTGATTATAATTGAGTCTCTTTCCAGCCTATAAGACGATACAATTATTGAAAATAAAAAAAACTGTTATAAAGGTAGGTAACAAAAGGAATTTGAGGTGAGTTACTATTGAATCGATGAATCAACACAAGATTCATGATTGAGAATCGTGTGTATTTCCAAAGATTATTATTATTTTTTTAAATGAAAGAAAGAGTACTAAAATCTACCTGTGGTAAATCGATAATCTTCATTCCCACTATCGAGAGCATTGAGACTGGGGCTTATACGATTCTGATCGGATTCACTATATTCTAATTCAGCATCTTCATTAAGTGTCCCAATGCTTCGATGTGGTGGTAGTTGTTCAAGCGGACCCAGCACCGAAGTATTATTGGTAATAGTAGTAGCAGTAGTAGTAGTAGTAGGTAGATGATGATAACGAGATTCATTACTTTCATTACTATGAAAACTGGAGGAATCAGGTATTTCACTGCCTGGTACCTCGGTTATATTAGGCAGTGTTTGACTATGACGCGCCCAATCTGAACAATCCCAATGATAACCTACGGAAGGATGCAAAAGCATTAGGAAATTGGAAATATAACAACAATAATAACTAATAATAATAATAATAAAAACAAACTACAATCTATACGATAAAAATAGAGCCTTAAAAGCATATAGGCAAATATTAGTTTATAGATAAGTACTTACTTCCAACTGAACGTTGATCATCTTCCGGACATACAGATCCATTAGCTTTGATGTAATTCACTGTATTGCTGCGTCCACCGTATAAACGATTCGGAACGTCCGTATTAACAGGACTTGACACATTGTACTCTAAAAAAAGTTGAAAATTAATTGTGGCAGTGTACGTTTTTAAACCAGAATGGAGCGGTCAAGTCAGGTCAGGTCAGGTCACTACTAGAAGTAATGTTTTAATAAGCGATTCCGGGTCGGAAAGTGAGTAGGCCTCCGAAAGGAGGAGTCTCATACTCAAGTCAGGTCAGGTCACTACTAGAAGTAATACTGCAATAAGTGGTCGCGAGTCGGAAGTAGGGCTTTTGGTGAGTAGGCCTCCGAACGGCGGAGCCTCACACTCAAGTCAGGTCAGGTCACTACTAGAAGTAATATTTCAATAAGTGGTTCCAGGTCGCATGGAGGGCTTTTGGTGAGTAGACCTCCGAAAGCAGGAGTCTCACATTCATAACTATCTAACACAGGATTATTTGGAGCGTATAAAAGACCTCCTCCTACAGGTTCTGATATTAATAAAAACACCAAAAGTAGTACTTTTATGAGGAATTTGGCAGGAAAACATACTCTTGAGACTGTTTTGCTATCAGACTGATAGTTATGCGATCTTACCGTTTCTAATTCTCGTCTTGTCGTTTGTGGCTCGATGCACCTGTTCCGCCCATGTCGGTTTCTCCGATTCACAATGATTACTAATACAACCTTGTGGTGTACTACGATTCAAATTCCGTACATAATCCGGTGGTACATTTTGTAATTCATCACCAGCTGAACCATAACTTCTCAATGTATCTAAATTGTTAAGCATTAATGTTGCTGCATTACAATTATATAATGGATCATTTTGTGAACTTGGTGTATATGATAATGGTCGTGGTGGACATAATGGTATTTCACGTTGATTCATTTCTAAATTACTCATTTTTGAATTACGTTTCATTTCATTCATTTCCATATGTGTTCTAGTTGAATTCAATACAATATTATCTTTAATATTTTCATTATTAACAGTTTCACGACGACGTCTTGTACGTTTATTATGGCATTTTTTACAAATAATAAAAATAATAATTACGAATATTATAATTAAAACACCAACACAGATTGCAATCAATTCTTCCCATGTTATATTGTAAATTGATGATGATAATGGTGTATAATAAACAGGACTACCACAATATGCTCCTGTTGTATTTGTTGGACAAATACAATGGAATGAACCGATTTCATTAATACAAGTACCACCACTTTGACATGGTGATGTATCACATTCATTCAAATCATAATCACAAAATTCACCAGTAAATGATCGACATTTACATAATGGTCCATCATTGCCTTCTTCACAAACACCACCATGTTTACATGGGTTTGGTGAACAATATTTACCATATTCACAACGTTTACCAGTCATACGATATAAACATTCACATGTATAATCACCATTTAAATTCGATAAACATTTACCACCATATAAACATGGTGCTGATGCACAAGGATCTGTATCAAATTCACATAAAGTTCCAGTAAAACGTGAATGACAATTACATAGATAACCGTTATTTGTTTCACGACATGTCCCACCATTCATACATGGTTGTGAACCACATGCTCCAGGTGGTATTAATACATTACTAGTATCACAACTAAATTCAACATTAGCAAAACGTTTTAATACAGCAACTGAATTATCACCGGATTTATGTAATGGTACTGATATACGTGATATACGAATATCATCCATACAACCGGCAAAACCACGTTGTATATCTTCAAAACCTAATATAGATGGATGTTGATGGACTTCAGCCCCTAAATACATTTCATCACTTTGTAGATTCAAGATATCACTGACACCAGGTGCTGAACCTTGTGCTGTATACAATCCATCAATAATGATTTTTGCATTGTTTTTATCACGTTCTAATTTGATTTCATGCCAACGGCCGTCTGCCACATAAACCGTTGATTCACGAACGATACCTTCACCGCTACCCAACTCGAATTTATACTGAACTGCGCCGTTAACAATCTAACAAATACAACAATTAGTACAAATTATTAATAAAATAAGTGCGAAGATACCTCTAGAATATTATAATCGACTTTCCCAGCGGCATACATTAGATTTCCGGTAGGTTGTAGAGTTCGTATACGTAAACTCAAACTGAATTGATCTTCTATCGATTTTTTATTAATAATGTGATATTGTGAATAACTTTTACCACTAAACGATATAGGATTCCTAGCAATATAACAATTTTGATCGTGACATTTTGATATATCAACATCACATTTTGGTCCAGCTAAACCTTCCGGACATTGACATGAATAACCAATTGTCGATGAATCTGGTATACAAATTTTATATGATGGACATGGTTCACGTGCACATTCATTCACAATAATATCACATTTCTCACCACCATAACCCTCTTTACATACACATTCTAATTTTTGTCGATGTTGTGGTGATACAAAACTAGTAACATCCGTTGATACCGTATCAATTTTCGTATTTTCTAATATATAATGATCTTGACAAACACCAAAAACACAATATTGATTACTACATTTCGAATATAAAATTTCTTCAACAATCAATTTCGTACTTTCTTCTAATTCTTCTAAATTATCATTTAATGCTTTACGTATTGTTTCTGATGTATAAAAACCACCATTCGGACGACGTACCGTAAATAAAACATCCAAATTCTTATTGACAATATAACGTTTCGTTCTTAATAAATTATCATCAGATGCTGGTTGTACACTAATAATTATCACATCTTTAAGCCGACAATTCATAGCATTTCGCATTGCTCTAACGAAACCTTTACGATGACTTAAAACGAACACTTCCGGACCTACTTGCCGGAAACGTACACCAACTGAATTCTCCAACATTTCATCAGTTATCACTTCTAAATTAATTTTAACAATTGAAAATGCATGAAATTTCCCATCCGTTACAGAAACATTCAAACGATAATCACCGATATCTAAACGTGGTAATGCCGTTAAAGTACCATCGGTACGATTAATTCGAAACAATTCATGTGTTTGATAACCAATACCTAATGTTGGTGATAATGAATAAGTTAATGTATCATATTGATCTTGATCGTTTGCATAGATTTTCCCAATTATACCACCGGGATATTCATCACGATACGAATTAATATTGATTTCTAATGGTGTTATATTTGGTGGATATTGGGATTCTTCAGCTACTTTAACTAATACCCAAGCATCTGAATATAATGGTGGACTACCATTATCAAAGACACGTATTTGTAAAAGATAATTGTTGCGTATTTTATGATTGAATTTCGTTGCTGTACGTAATATACCATCTTGTTCTAAACGGAAACTATTACCTTCATTTCCTGTACGAAAATCGAACGTATACGGTGATGTATTTGGTGGAGAATCGGCGTCGGTTATTGTAAATTTAATTATTGGATAACCAATCGGTTTATCCTCCTGAAATTTGATTTATTTGTAATAAAAATTGTAAAAACATTTGTTTAATTGCACAAATACTTGAACAACTGCTGTATAATTCATTTGAGAGAATAATGGTGGATTATCGTTGGCATCCGAAATTTCGATTGTTACAGTTGTTTGTTGGGACAGTACAGGTATTCCGTTATCTTTAGCAAGAATTTCTAGGATGTAATTAGAGATGGATTCACGATCTAATTGATCAGCAACTGATATATAACCAGTATCCGGATCTACCTCAAATTGGTCATGATTATCACCTTTAATTATCGAATAAGTAACTTGTCCATTATTATCACTATCTAAATCGGTTGCAATAACCTGAAATCAATCAATATTAACTAAATTTTATTTATAATAATTGATTAAAATCGAATACTTGTAGTATTTTATCGCCAATTTGTGCATCTTCTCTAATACGTGCACTGTACGATAATTGTGTAAAAACCGGTGCATTATCATTACAATCAGTTACAGTAATATTAACAGTAGCCACATTACTTAATGGTGGTGTACCACCATCAACTGCTTGTATTGTTAAAAAATAATCTTTAGCTCGTTCATAATCCAACATTTCTGCTATTGAAATCACACCAGTTTTATTATTGATTGTGAATTTTTTATGTTCATTCCCACCGATTATCGAATAATAAACATCAGCATTAACGCCAGTATCTTTACTTGTTGCTAAAACTTTAACAACTTCCGTATTTATCGAATAAATTTCCGGTATTGTAGCGAAATAATATTTATTTGTAAATTCCGGTGGATTATCATTGATATCTTGTACGTTAACAATTAAATATGTAACACTAGACATTTGTGGTGTACCTTGATCAACAGCTTGTACAGTTAAATTATAAATTGCACGTATCTCACGATCTAATGGTTTAGCTAATGTTACAATACCACTATCAGATGCCATCAAAAAATGATTATTAAATGAATCGATAAATGAATATTTTATTTTACGATTAATACCAATATCACTATCAGTTGCATGGATTTTCGTTACTAATGTACCAACTTCAACATCTTCTGGTAATGCAACTGAATAATATGGTAAACTAAATAATGGTGCATTATCATTTAAATCAGATATAATTAATTCAATTTGTGATGAACATTTCCAATCATTACGTTCTTTATCATGTACTTGAGCAATTAATGAATATTTTGATTGTTTCTCTCTATCAAGATATGTTAATGTTTTCAAATAACCATTATCTTTATCTAATTGGAAATTATCTATACCATCACCTGATAAAATATAACGTAATTTCGAATGTTCCGGACCATCAATATCTGTTGCTAATACAGATAAAACAAATGAACCAGGCAATATACCTTCTGATAAAATTTGACGATAACGATATTTCAAACAATACGGTGGATTATCTGTAAAGAAAATTAAATTTAATCGAATTGTATTTGGAAAAGAAATAAAACCGTACCATTAGCATCTAGAATAGCAATTGAAACGTTTGTCGTATCGGTAAACATTCCATCTGTAACAATCACTTGAAGATTGTAATGTGATACAGTTTCACGATCTAATGATTTCGCCACATAGATTTCACCAGTTTGTCGTATTTGAAATTGTGAACTAGGATCACCAGATACAATATAAAAATCAATTGGTGTTGTTAAATCAATATCAGCATCGATTGTATCTAATGTTAATACAACTGTACCAGGTAGTGCATCTTCATTTACAGCACTCTCATATGATGGTTTTTTAAATGTTGTTGGACTATCATTATAATCTTTTAATTTTATAATAATCGTTGTACGTGTTGAATGTTTCGGTATACCATTATCAGTGGCTGTTACATGGAATTTATATTCTGATTTGGTTTCTTTATCAAATTTTATCAATGTACTAATCCAACCAGTATGTGAATCAAGTGCAAAAACATTAATCATATCACCCATATCATTAGCGAAACTGTAACGGACTTCTCCATTTGCACCCTGATCTTCATCATTTGCAACAACTAAAACAAAATCATTTATAGTCACACATGAAGGCTCTATGCACACAAAGATCACGCGCGTTTGCAGCGCTTAAAAACTCGTTATAGCAGATTGTTGACGTTTGTATCGATAGAAACGCGATACAAACGCGCGTTGTAGCTTTGGCATCGATACAAACGAGCACGAGCATCGCGTCACAATATCGTCGAAAGTGTACCACCGCAGTAGCAAAGTCAGCGTAAGTAGTGTTGTCACGATAGACGCCATGCTTACTGCTGACAAGTCTCTAACCAAAAATTCGAAGTTGCAGTGCGTTTTTTTTTTGCATTCTGTGCGTTAGTTGCAATTCAGATGCAGACCCAATTCATGAACGTTGTGTGCAAAGATACGCATACTGGGATTGCATCACGTTTACAACACGTCTTAGTTGCGTTTAGAACGCGTAATCAGCGTGTCAACGAAGAACTGCAATAAGGAGTAACTTTGATGCATATCTTGCAGTATAGCAAAAGGAACACTTGCCATACGATTTGCCAATAGGGGAAGGATATTACGAAGATGATTCTAGAGTATTGCAAAACCTTTTCTCATCGAATACAAACATTTGAAATTAGAAAATATAGTTATAGCTTTAATACAGAACCTTGAGGTAACCAATGAGAACGAGCGAAAAAATATGAATTCCAAAAAGAAAAAGTACAGGCGCATCGTAGATTGTTGATGCTTGTATCGATAGAAACGCGATACAGACGCGCGTTGTAGCTCTTGCATCGATACAAACAAGTGCGAGCATCGCGTCACAAAATCATGGGATGTGTACCACCACAGTACCAAAGTTAGCGTGAGCAATGTTTTCACGATCGACGCCACGCTATTACTGTTGACGAGTCTCTGACCAAAAACCCGACATTGCAGTGCGTGTTTCGCATTCAATCCCGTCAGTATTGAGGTATCCGTGCGTTTCTCTCATGCATAGGTACACAGGCTGAGACTGCAGCACGTTTGCAGTACCTCTTAGTTGCGTATAATCGTCGTGTGATACGCCATAAAGATCTGGCAACAACGTAATTGTAAAATTGCATTTTACAAATGTTTACTCTCACTGAAGAACTGGAATAAGGAGTAACTTTGGTGTATATCCTCCAGTGTAGCGAAACAAGATCAGAGATGGGGTAAGGAACACTTGCTATAGGATCTACCAGTAGTGGATGGTTATTACGAAAATTATTGTAGAGTTTCGCAGAACCTTTTCTCATCGAATACAAGCATTTAAGATTAGAAAGTAAAGTTATAGCTTTAATATAGAATCTGGAGGTAGCCAATAATATCTTTAAAGAACGAGTGAAAAAATATGAATTCCAGAAAGAAAAACTACAGGAGCATTGCTATAAGAATCAGCTACAGTTTTACAAATCTGGGTTTTTGTATATTGCTAATGCCACCTTACAGACAACAGATCAGGATATCATCGGTTGATCTGAGGTGCAATACAGCTTAAACAAGCTAAAAGCAAAAGTTATCTCAGGTCTGTAGCATTTTGACTTAGCAAGTCAACGCACGACTTCAAGATCTAAACGAGTAGCTAGGGAGGGAAGAGAAACAACAGAGAATTGCTCCAAAAAGAAGTACTTTTTAATGACCTCAGAAAAGTGCAGAAACCAGATTTGACTTCACCAAGACTTCAATGAAAGACAGCAAGGAATAAAAGATGGAGGCATTGGAATCAAAAAGGGTTCTACTGATTTAGGCATGAAAAAAGTGATCAAATTGACCGAAAGTAGAAAATAGGAGTTTCGACTGTAATAATTTTTAGAAACCGTACCTTTGATGATGGCGGTGCCTTCTTCTATATTTTCAGCCAAATACACAATGTAGGGATTACTTTCAAATTTCGGTGCATGGTCATTATCATCTAAAACTTTCAAAGAAATCTCAGCAAATGCAGTTAATGGTGGACTAGAATCAGTTAATGCTAAAATTCCAATTAAATGTGAATTTTGCATTTCAAAATCCAATGGTTTTGCTAATGTCACTTGGCCATGATTATCAATTTCAAATTGTGGATCATCCACATCAGAAATAATCTGATATGTTACTGTAATATTTGATGCCATTTTTAATTTCGTAATAGTTGTACCAGTTGGTGAATTTTCCGATAAGAAAAATTTCAAATCTTTACGTTCAAAAACTGGTGGTGTATCTTTTATATCCATTATCAATATACTAACAGGTACATCAGAATGTTTCCTATTACCAATACCTTTATCAGTGGCACGAACAAAAAATTGAAAAACTTGTCCAACTACTGATATTGTTGGATTTTTGATCAAACTTAAATTGCCTGTATCTGGATCAATTTGAAAGATTTCAACAATTTCAGATGCTTTCTTTTCATAGATTTTATATTCAATTTGTGCTGATAAACCTTCATCGATATCGATTGCTTTAACACGTAAAAATGGTGTACCAACACTATGATTAAAATGGATACTACTTCGATATTCTTTCAATAAAAATCTTGGTGGATTATCATTTTCATCTGTTATCTTTACACGAACTGTTAAGAATCCTGAACGACCACCATTATCAGTTGCCATAATCGGTATTTCATATAATTTCTGTTTTTCACGATCTAAACTTAATTTTGTTGTAATTTTCCCAGTATTTTGATCAATATTAAATGATTCACTTAATAAATCGGAATGTATATGATAGGTGATTGTACTAAATTCACCAAAATCATCATCTTTTGCTTTTACTGTTGTTACAATATAACCAACTGGTTGATTTTCAGGTATTTGTACATCCAAAATAACATCATCGAATATAGGTGAATTCAAATTGGCTGGTAATAATTCGACTTTTAAACGTGCAAAATTCGTATACACACCATCTGATACAGATATATTCATTATAATTGTGTGTTCTTTAGCGAAATTTGCTAAATTCGTTAATGTTATAATACCAGTATCGGGTGAAATTGAAAAAGTTTGTTGTTCATTACCGGCAACAATTGTATAACGTAAATTATTTTGATCAACTTCATCTGGATCACTAGCTTTAACAATTGTTACAAATTGATCACGATTTGCATTCACATACAAAACACAATTATAGGAAGTTTGTTCGAATTTCGGTGCATTATCATTCATATCCAAAACTAGAATAATTCTTCATTACAATAATAACAATAAATAAAACAATACGAATTTACCTTGAATCCAAACGTGTGCAGTAGTAGAAAGACTTGGAACACCTAAATCGTGTGCAACAACAATAAAATGATGATTACTGGCCTCTTCATGATCTAATGATTGTTTCAAATAAACAGTTCCTTCATTTTCATCAATATAAAAATAATCACTCGAATTACGACCATCATTCTCCATTGAATAAACAATTTTCCTATTATTACCCGTATCATTATCATTTGCTATAACTGTTAATACAGATGTACCAAATTGTGCTGCTTCTGATATTGATATATTATAGCTTTCTTGTGTAAATTCCGGTGGACAATCATTAACATCTTGTACAACAATTGATACAGGTACATCAGCATGTACATTACTAACTGAATCAGTGGCACGTATTGTTAATTCGTATTGTTGTTGTTGTTCAAAATCTAATTCATCAACCACTGATATGACACCTGTTGGATAAAAATTAATCGAGAAGATAACAAGAGTTGTAAGCATTTAATAAAGACACTGATATTTTGTTTATTTTAACACAAAAAACTTGCGTTATTAATAACAAATAGTATACACATTAAAAGCACACAAATATTGACCAAAATCATAATTATAAACAAATGATATTTTACGCCAATGTTGATAGCAATAATAATAACGAATGGTGCTAATGAAAATGGTAATAAACAATAACTTATAGTGAATGATTTAAACATGCTACTAAAGTGAGATAGTTCAAGTTTATGTTGTATTTATCAACAATAACAACAATATAAACAGTAATAGCGATACCAAATGTGGAAGGTAAATTTGTGAATTATGTTTTGTTGTTAAAAAGCAGCAACAGGTGTACACTATACATGCTTAAAGTATACAATTGATACATTAATAATTTAATATTAATACTCACAGGGGCCATTGTTACTGTCGGGGGCTGCGAAAAGGAAATGGCATTTAATAGAATTGTTTATTTTATAGCATAGGAAGAATTCTATAAATATAAACTAACTAAAAGGGTTAAATATAGTAATTAAACCAAAAAAAAAACCATACAAGATATAAACAACTAAATTAGTCTTGTAATCTAGGGCCAGTTGCTAAAACACCAATCTTTATTATAATTGAAGTCTTAATACAATCAACAATTTCGTTTACAGCGTGTTTCCGTACAGTAGAATCGGATTATAACGACAATGGAGCGACTAAAATGTTGAAAATGCTTTCCCATGAAAATTTAGTGTAACTCGTAGCAAAAGTATATTTCTGAGCTTTGGTAGTATCGGCGCGAGACAGTACCATCACCCAGAAACTTATCACTTTCCTTGCTAGTTATACAAAATATATACGCAATGATATGGAGAATGCAACATTAAGAAACAGTAGGAAGTTCTTGACCAAACTTGACTGAAACGTTTAACTACTAAAAGATAGCAATTGATTAAAATTTCATTCTTATCGCTCAAGTGATAATGGCTTATGTGGCAATTCTTGCAGTAGTATTTTCTTCTTTTCTTTATTGTTTTGCTCTTTGATCGTTTGTTTTATTCGACAGAGGTCGTTTTGTTGGTTTACGCGAAAATGGGTTTTCGTGAAGAGAAATTGCAAATCGCCTTAACCGTAACCAATCCATCATCCTGCGCTGCTATCAGGCATGGAATAGGGAGGGTCAAAAACGTAGCAGAAGAGGAACTGAGGGTTAAAGAAGAACAAATGAGGTGTAGGACCGCTATCTTCGTCTTATAGCAACAAGAGCCCTATTCTCTAGTACCCGATCAATGGTCAGCTAACGAAGGTCGTCCTGTAACCCTTCGAACGGTTTACCATAGAATCAGAAGCTTCGCCAGCAGCGTTTGGATTGGTATAGGTTTGGTGGTAAATCCCGATTGTGTTTGAGGATGCATGATGGACGTATGAGGGTCAGACGAAGACGTGTGGAGCATCGCAATGTTAAATTTTCTGTTACGAGGCCTGGGGATTATGGTATGGGGTGCTATAACTTGTGGAAGTAGGTCTTATTCGATATGACCGCCCAGCGATATGTGGATGAGGCAATAGAACCCCAAATTCTTTCATTTCTTGAACACTTGGAAGACCCACTTTTCCAGTAGTTTAATGCCCGTCTTCATATTGCAAAATGTTCTATGGACCGATTTACAGAGGGTAATGTCAATCAATACCTTACCAGAGCCACCCCGCTCTCCCGATCTTTCGCCCATCGAGCATGTTTGGGACATTATGGACAGAAGACTGTGGAACTTACTTCAGCCTTCGCAGACACTGCAAACTCTACAGCACGAATTACAGGTTACTTGGGACATAATTTTTATCAATTGCTACCTTTTAATAGTTAAATGTTCTTAACAACTTTGGTCAAAAAATTCCTACCCCTTCTTGGTGTTGCAATTTCCATGTCAGTACCATACACTTTCATAAAGTGATAATGGGCAGCTAGAAATGGAATTGACGCCACCCATCACTCAACCCTAGTATCTATCTTTGTCCGTTACAGTTACCTAGAAATGCACTACAGTGTTTTAAGAAAAATGTCGTAATGATACCCATGCTCCTGATAAGCGTAGGAACTGTTTATGTATATAGAAGAGGGATGGTATATCTATTAAAACCCAACTAAGGATGGGCGGCGTCAACAACCGATATTCTTACTGTTCTGTCCGACCAATTACTCTTTATCTCATTGTAACTCATATGGAAGATATGAGAGTGGACAGTGTCGATACGTCTTTCCTATATATAGTCGCATCGGTGACTTAAGAGACTGACTTTAGCAATAAAATTAGGACCCAATAGATCGGTATGAAAGAACTTTATAGGGGTGCTGAAATATTGCCAGTAATAAATTTCAAAAATCTGTAATGATTTTTGTGGAAAAACTACCTGCTTTGTGAGAGTTCGATCCGTTTACATATTTTGACAAAAACATTTGTTTATGTTTGCCCATTTGAAATTTACTACTGGCAATATATCAAGTTCTTTCATACCGTATCTATTGTGTCCTAATTTTATTACTAAAGTCAGTCTCTTAAGTCACCGATGCGACTATACCTATTTTGGTGTCGCATACTGTATGTCGCTTTGTTGAAAACTCTTTTATTTGTTCGACAAATTATAGCAAAAAAATCTGTTATACAATTTGATAGATTTCAATATAAATTACAGTGAAAATTATGTTATAATGATCACTTGAAAGTCACACACAACAATAGAACACAACTTCTATAATTAGCAAAAGTCACGAAAATACCTCATCATGAGAGACCACTTTATTCAACTTTATTCGAAGAAAACTCACAAAATTGATCTAATTTGGTAACTTTATTAATTGCCTAACTTTGAACTATATGCCCCAAATATATAACTGTTGCATTTGTTATAATAGAAACAATCAATTAAATGTCCTCTAGGACATAATGAAACAAGTTAGAGATCCGGTTTGTTGTTTAACATACGTTGATCAGATGAAACGAGTACTACGTTTTGTTGAAAGAAAAAAAAACAACAACTGTGGTTTAAACAATTCAATAATTTGTAGTGAAACAGAATAGATTAGCAACTTTCAGCGTCAATCCCCTTCGCCCCCCACATCCTTATCTCAATCTCAAGTGTGATAAACAAAATCGTCTCGTGCCACTGCCTTCTAGTGTCACTCTACACGTTTTTGAAGCTTTCGTTTCTGTTTTTATTCTTTATAGATTTAGATGAAACAAACTGTATATCTACAAGTGTTTTATGGAAGTATGCTTGTAGTTTCTTAAATTTACAGTTAACGCCCTTTAAATTACATCAATACACTTCGATAGGGTTTCATCTTGAAGATATTGATCTTCTGTGTCTGTTGTACACATTGCTATCTTTTATGGCTTTAAAGTGAACACCTGTTTTTCTAATAAGTGTAACAAGGATGCTATCATCTCACTAAATTCGTTTAATTCGACCGTTTAGCTTGCCTGTAAATCCCCCTTTAAGTTATAGTGAAGTTTTTATTTTTCATCTAGCTGTTACCCGACTTTTACATGTGTAGTAAACTTGAAATGGGGCTAGATTTTCGTAAGAAATAAAAATTACATTTATATTTGCATAATTATAGAGTGAATCCTGAATGTATACCACAGTTAAACGAAGATTCGTGTGCTGTATGTTTGAAAAATTGTCGTTTCTTACGCTCTATTCGAGCAGAATAGTCAAATCATCATCGTTACGTAACAATGTCGTTATAACCAAATTCTACCGTATTTATCAAATAAAATTAAAAATAATATAAAGAACCATCTGGCAAGTTTATGAATGATACAACTTTTCAACTTTATTTCATTAACATTATGAATTATAACTAGAGATATACCAGTCCAGAGATAGGGTTTTATTAAAATCAGACGACTGAGATTAGAGAATTTTTACTTCTTAAGATAAATATTAATTGGTTTAATTTAATTTATTTAAAGATGAATTATTGTTATTAATTGTTAAAAATCATCTTACCAGTATTGAAATCCAAAGCAAACTCTTCCAAATCATTGCCCTTAACTATACTGTAAATTAATTTTCTAGATAAAGGCGATTCAGCTTCAATAGAAACAGATAATGGTGAATGTAATTCTACGTTTTCTGGCACTATTTCCGAATAGAATTGTTTCTTGAAAACTGGCATAGATCTATCGATTACTTTTATATGGACAACAACATCTGTACGTAATGGAGCAATTCCTGAGAATGTTGATTATTATCGGTAGATTTTATAAATATTTTAAAATAATAACGTTTTACCTTTATCATAGGCTGCTATCGTTAGTTCATATTCTCTATTGTGTCCTTCCAGGTTTTGTTTGATTTCAATGTCGCCAGTTTCCCTTTGGACTTTAAACAATTCACCATGTCCTTTGATAAGTTCATATCGTACTTCACCATTTTCAGCACTATCCAAATCGATTGCATGTACTTTAGCAATAACACTACCCTTTTCATCATCAACAGAAACAACAGCATAATATGGTAAATTAACAAACATTGGTGCATTATCATTTATATCTAAAATTGTCACTTTAACAATAACATGTGCAACTCTTGGTTTATTACGATCATAATCATAACTGCGTGCTTCAACAATTAATTCATAATCATCTTGTAATTCACGATCAAATTTAATACCAGTTGTACGTATAACACCTGATGTTAGTCCAATTGTAAACATTTCAGTTGGATTAAGTATTTTAAATTGCACATGTTCATTTAAGGCACTTCCTAATACATTTACAACACAAACTGTTGTTATTTTTGTTGAATTCTCAACAATTGATCCTTCATAAAATGATTTTTGAAATATCAAACCGGAATTCTCGGATTCTTCAACTTGTATATAAATTTTTGTAATACTTGAATATTTCCCATCAGATACACGTACATGTAATTTATAAGATGATTTTAAATCATTCGGTTGTAGTATTGTTATCAGTCCTGTTTGTGGATCAATAGCAAAAATACCCAATTTGTTCCCTTCAATGATATCATATTTCAATGTACTACTATCCGGTCCATCTGGATCAGTGGCATTCACTTGAATTACAGCTACATTTTTATATGTTGGCAACAATAATGTCACATTGTAAATGGATTGTGTAAATTTCGGTGTACAATCATTCACATCACTAACAATAATATCAACACGAGCTGTTGTTTCTGATGTTAATTTTGGATTACCTAAATCAGATACTTGTACATAAAATGTGAAACGATCTTGTGTTTCATGATCTAATAAACGTATTGTACGTATTGCTCCGGTACTTGAATCAATTTGAAAATAACGTCTTGGATATATATCAATTATATCATAATGTAATAATGCATTCATATCACTATCAGCATCATAAGCTTTTATTACAAGTGGTTCGCTTGTATTTGATAAAATTAATGATGATATTGGTGCTGCTTCACTTATCGTTCCTGAATAATTTGCTTGTAAAAATCTTGGCACATTATCGTTTCTATCAAGTATATGGATTATCACATTACAGATAGCTGAAGTTGATGCCTGAAATTGAGAAATTATACAATGAAGCTAATCACTAAAAAAAAGTGATATGGCAATTTTATTGGTAACGTGATACAAAAAGATTGCACTCATCCCATAAGGTAGACGAAGCAAATTAATGCTGGGAATTAGAGACATACATGCTCAGAACGTTTTAGAACAAACAAAGAAGCCCAATTTTGATCCTGAATCATTTCATTGCCCTTTCATGATCAACGACATCCCACAATCCCCAATAATGCCATTGAGGGTAGTGTTCTAATAGAACAGAAGAATAATTGAGTCTAGACGAGTTACCAATTTGAGAGCAAACCCCTTGAAGTCCTCTGAGTACAATCATGCGGCTGAAGCGGTTGAAAATCTTAAGGCACCCCTATACGCTCTGGAAATCCTTTGAAAAAAATCTGAATACCTTTCAGATCGGACTATGGGGAGGAAGTCAAAAAAAAGCATAACTATATTTGAGTAGTCGGTCTATCAAATTGTTTATCGGAAAAAAACAAAACTGAACTGTCGGAAGCGCACACACGGTCCGGTCTGTCTGAACAGTTCGCAAAAACTGCACAGTTTTCTACTGAAATAGCGAAGCTCAGCACTACAGTTTTTCTACAGAGGATTGCCGGAGTCTGCACGGGGGCCTTTATGTGGCAAAAAGTACAATTAATCTACTGAAATCGTAGTGCTGAGGTGTGGACAATCACTCTACAGTTCTCAATTTTCCAAAATCCACACTCGGGATTATGGTTATCGATTCTTCGAATCTTTTGTTAAGAACGAACGAAAGTTGACTCGAAAATATGCCTATTTGGGATTTTTTTCCTGACTACGATGCTCTTATTGTCTTAAAACTAATTCGGCTCAATCAACTTTGCAGGAGTTGGGACAAACAGGTAATTAGATCGAGATGAAGACATACAAATTAATTGAAAATCTTAAAGCCCCCATATATGCTCCGGAAATCTTCCGAGGAAAATCTGATTACCTTTCAGATCGGAACATGGAGAAGAAGTCAAAAAAAGCATAACTATATCTGAGTCGGTCTATCACACTGTTTATCTGAAATAAAGCAAACTGAACTGACGAAACGGCACATATGGTCCTGGTTTGCTTGAACAGTCCGCCAAAACTGCACATTCTTCTACCGCACACGCTACAGAAATACTGAATGCCAGGACTGCATAGTTTTTCCTCAGAGAAGTGCTGGAGCGTGCATGGGGCCTTTAGGAAGACGAAAGTACAATTAACCTACTGAACAATCACTCTACCGTTCTCAATTTTCCAAAATCCACACTCCAAATTAAGGTTATCGGTTATTTTCGAATTTTTGACTCGAAAGTCTGTCTATTTGGGATTTTTTGCCTAACTACGATGTTCTTATTATAGTAGTTATATGATGTCGATCCTATTCCAGTGTGGAATTTTGGTGGATGCGCCGGGGTACTTCCACGCGCAAGGGGGATAATGATCAGAGCATGCGTGTGGCGCATCCACCAAATTTTCAAATTTTGCGCACAAGATTACCCCGGCGCATCCACCAAATTTTCAATTTTTCAAATTTTGCGCGCGAAAATACCCCGGCGCTTCCATCAAAATTCCAAAATGAAATAGAATCGGCATCATATTAAAACTAATGCGGCTCAATCAACTTTGCAAAAGTTGAGACAAACAGGTAATTAGATCGAGATGAAGACATCCAGATTAATTGAAAATCTTAAAGCCCCCATATATGCTCCGGCAATCCTCTGAGGAAAATCTGATTACCTTTCAGATGAGACCATGGAGAGGTAGTCAAAAAAAAAGCATAACTATATGTGAGTCGGTTTATCGCACTGTTTATCTGAAATAAACCAAACTGAACTGACGAAACGGCACATACGGTCCCGGTTTGCCTGAACAGTCCGCGAAAACTGCACAGTTTTTCTTTAGAGGATTGCCGGAGAGTCCATGGGGGCCTTTAGGTGCAAGAAAGTACATTTAGCCACCTACAGTTCTAGTGCAGAGGTGCAAACCATCACTCTACACTTCTCAATTCTCCAAAATCTACTCTACTGATTATGGTTATCGCTTATTCAAATCTTTCGTTAAAAACTACCGAAATTTGACTCGGAAATCTATCTACTTGGGATTTTTGTCCTGATTATGATTGTCGTGAAACTAATTCGGCTCAACTTTTCAGGAGTGCTTCAGGATTAGTATTATATGGCAAAATTCTTCGACTACGGGATAACAAAATCGAGTATCACTCTTCAAGCGGTATCTGAATTCAAATGCGTTTTATAACAAAAACAGAATACTTACCATATTAGTTGCCATTACAGTTAAATTGTAGAATTTCTGCGTCTCATAATCTAAATATTTCTGTGTAGTTATAACACCCGTACTAGGACTAATTAGGAAGGCATCATCAGTATTACCATCTATAATTTCATATTGTAACGAAGATGTACTTCTAACATTCAAATGTGCAACATAACTTTCCAACGGTTGATCTTCATAAATTTCTGCAGCAATTTCTTTACGTATAAATCTAGGTGGAGCATTATCAGCCATTGTAACCATTATATGTACAGGAATAGTTGATGATAACGGCGGTTGACCGTGATCAGAAGCCTTAATACGTAACGTATATTCAGCCGTAACAGTTAAATCTAATTCTCTTGCAACATAAACAATACCCAATTCATTATCAATACCAAATACATTGCCCACATTACCAGAAATAATTGAATAAGTGATACGAGCATTATCACCTTTATCATGATCAACAGCAAATGCTTTCAATACAGCACTACCAATCGTTGCTGATTCATACACTTTACCAACTAAGATTTGTTCAGAGAAATGCGGTGAATGATCATTATGATCATGAACAATTATATGAACTCTAGCAAAATTACGTTTAGCTGGTGTACCACCATCACGTACCATTACAGTTAATAGATGGTCATCTAATGTTTCACGATCTAAATTTCTTGTTAGATATACAGCACCGGTGATTGAATCAATTTTAAAAGTATCTAATGATATGAGATTTCTTGATGAATATAAACTGTAAATTAATTTATCATCATTATCACGATCAGTGGCATGTAAACGTAATATTTTAGTATTGACAGGTACAGCTTCTGATATTTCAACTTTATAAATATTTTCAGAAAATTCCGGTCGATGATCATTTATATTAATCACAGATATATTTAATTGTGTATAAACTGTAAATATCGAATCGGTAACACTTATATTGACAACATATTCATTTTGTAATTCATAATCCAATTTATTTGCCAATAAAACATTACCAATATCTCTTACAATATAAAAATTACTATTATCATCACCACCTAATAAAATTTATTTAATTTAATTTCGTTATTTATTTATTACTAAACTGTCGATAAATATAACATACCAACAATATCATACCATAATGTGTCATTATCTTTATCTTCTGCTTGAATAGAAGCTACCAGAAATCCAATTTCATCACCTTCTGTTAATTTGATTGGTTGTGGTGGTTTAACAATAACAGGTGGATGATGGGATTTGATTGGTACAGGAACTACATGTACAGAAACTTTACAGATGCTGTGCTTCGATACATTTCCACCGTCTGTTGCTTTAATCTTTATGTAACAAAACAATCATTAAATTGTAGAAGTTTGATAACATTTCATACTACAAACTTTAATATTAAAGCGTATTAACGGGTGTCAGCAGAGACTCTCCGCAAAAATATTCTAAAAAGTATGTTAAGGTAAATTAAAAAACCGCAATTAAAGACACACGTACAATTTTGCGTCGGGAGAATCGTGCATCACTGCGCTAGCATTCAACGTTACGCATGCGTATAATTGCTTTTGATTAGCTTCAGCGCTTAAGCGCACACTCAGTGATCCTCGTTCGCGTTACGCGTAAATTTGGCCTTAACGTTATGCTGGATTCGTCCGTTTTTCTCGTCTTAATTTTTTGCATGTAAAACTTAACGACGCATGTTTAAGACAGTGTCAGATTGTTTGAAAAATATTTTAACGATAATATAAAGAACATTATTTCACAAGTAAATGGACTATGAATGTTCTATTCTGTTTTTCCTTTCATCCAGAAGCTTAACGGTAATTTTCTGTTAACGTTTCCAAACACTTTATTATCAGATCCATATAGTGGAATTTCATTTAGAATAAAAGACGATTCATTTATCATGTCTTATAGTAATAGTTTTTCGCTTTTCTCCAAATTACAAATTATTATAAATAAAACTTACATTAAGTTCGTATTCTTGGCCTGATTCGAATCCTTTTTGAGCGTACACCATTCCTGTGGTATTGTTGATTTTGAATTTTGATTTACCTTTACCTGATTTGATGCTGTAATGGATTTCAGCATTTTTACCAACATCATGATCAAATGCCAACACCTATTTTAATTATATTAGAGAAGAAAAAAACACGAATTAAACACTAAACATTCTTTATATACAAGAAGAGTATAATTAAAACAATATGTGTTAAAACATGAATTGCATGCTACAATGTGTGTTATTGGAGCTTTTTTCATAGATGCTTTAATGGAATGATTTCAGTCAGCAAGTACAGAACTTTAAAAATAGATTAAAACACACAAAAAGAAACACTAAGTTGGTGCAGGCTTTCCATTTTTTAATTGACTATAGTTGTTTGTTTCAAATGTCGTGCGGTATTTTATTTTTTTTTTGGTGCATGTTGACAAAACTTGCCTGATGACGAATACATGCATTATTTATAACGAATTTTTTTTCGGTGGGGAAAGAACGTGATGGCAATATGGACGCCGTTACCGAATATAATCCAACGATTCGTAAAATTTTCAAAACATGTTTGAATATTTAAATCAGAAGTTATGGATATTGCCTACATGTGGTGACGGCGTTCATCATAGCTTCACACATTTCTTTACAAAAATATGAAACATGCATCGCAAATAAATTCATTTTTTTTTTGGTTTCTTTTGTTGAATAGCACACAACCGTCCGTTTTTCTTACCCTAAATACCCGATCGTAGTCATCAAGATTTGTAGGACTATGTGTATCCCACATATCATCATCACTAGCCGCATCGGCACCATCGAATTCATCCGGTCCGTCATTCTATAGATTGTTAATAAAATTTTAATGACACTTTAATTGATTATCGTTGACTTTTTATTGATATTTAACACAAATATTTCATTTTAAACACAATTTTATAGTTTTTGATTAAACTGCTGCAATCAACATTAAAACTAGTAGGTACTTGAATGGGTAAACTTGAACGTAATTAATTTTGTTCAAATATTTACACTTTTCTAACAAAATCAGTGCATTTTCATTTGGCATATATTACAGTTTTCAGTGTAAATTTTAATGGTTATAATGTTACTTACTTGAAAAATGGGTTGATCGAAATTTGCACTAGTTGGTATTTGGAAATTATAAGAAACTTGTTCGAATTCTGGAGCGTTATCATTAATGTCCAAAACTTTTACAACTACTCGTGTTGAAGATGATAGTTGTGGTTCACCATTATCACTGATTAAGACCTGATAAAAATAAATTTTTATTTTCCCTTCCTACCGTAAAATAAAATTTAATGTTATTACCGGCGGGGGAGGGTGTTAAAGAATTAACTAACAAGTTTGTTGTTTGCAATTCATTTGATAAGTTTCTATAAAGGGTTGGATCAGAGGTTTCTAAATTATTGTAAGGGACTCTTGAAATGAGTACAAAATGAGAAAGTACAAAGGGTCGTAATGAAGGAAAGTTTAGGAACCACTCATAAGGCTAAACAGACTATTATCATGCATTAGATTTAAAAAACATCCTTGTGTGACGTTATCAGTTGCTATTTTCGTATTGAATCTTATCACATGCAATCACTTGCGTACTGCTCGTCTTACCTCACTCATACATGTTCTGCCACTTTACAAGTACAAGACTTGGAGTTCTTTATGGTACTTTAAAGGCTTTGTGTTTTTCATACAAAAGTACTTTGAATTCTTTATTTTTATTGCCTGTGGTGTTTTGTTCTATAATTGAATTTTGAACTTTTTGGTGGTAACTGAGCTTCCAAAGGTTTCCAAAATACAAGTTCCTTGTCCGAAATTTGCTTCTTTAAGGTCTTCATCTAATATTAGTTTTTTTGATTGACTTGTTTCTTTGTTATTTTGCTATCAAATTGGATCAGGCTCCCGACTAAAAATTTTTACAAGGTCCCGACGAGGATCTTATAAAGCTAGCCTTACCTCACCACAAGGCCCACATCAGGATTCTCAAACGAGGACCTTTCGGGGCTTGTGTTATTTTTGGTATAGGAACATTTCGATGAGGTAAAGGTGTTCCTGAAGGAATTCAGCTTTTTTGACTGTTAATTTGAAAACCTCGCATGGTTAAAAAATGGAACAGCTCTAATAATAAGCAAATACGGAACGATTGGGATACCAAAGCTTGATTAATCTTCCCTTCCAAAATTTCACTTAAGACCGATCTTGCCATAAATCAGTCAAATGTTCCTTGGATATAAAACTGACTCACTTCAATTCAAAAAAGGCAACTACAAAAACAGCTGCTGATTTACTGATTATCGACTAGAGGCTAGAATTTTGTTGGAAAAATACGGAATTTAAAAAAAAGGCTTCGCTGATCTTTTTTTCTTCAATTTAGAGTTATGGTAAATAATAAAGGAAATCTGAAGTTGGTAGTGGAATAAATTGAGTTTTATCTTAAAGGGATTAAAGGTGTTTTACGTTAAGGGCGATCATAAGTTGAATTTTATGAAGGGAAGATAAACCGAATCTAACGAGTTCAACAAGCATAATCCAAATTCAAGACTCCAGTTTGTTTTTACCTCCCAAAATATGAAAATAGCCGTTTCGCTTTTCCCTCGCCGTTTCAGATAACAAGAACATACGGATTTTGCTTCGTTTTTTTTTTTTTATTAATATTGAACGATGAGGCTGCAATGACTTCTGATAAGTGGCAATTACTTTGAATTCCATCAACTTTTGCTGGTGTACGTTTTTATTAAGTTAGCCACTTTTTATAAATGTTTTCCTGCTCAACTTATTCTTTTTAACAACATGAATCTTTCAACTTCGAACCAGTAAGAGTAAACTGAGATATCTTAATAACGTCAAATTTCATTTCTTTTAAAAGCTATCTTTACCAAGTTATAGGACTTGATTAATGATAATCCAGTGGTCCGTAGAATAGTTAACGTAAAGCACTATTACTGTACTTAATTCACTAGTTCATAGTTGTTTGCAAGTAGGTTTACTTTGACTTGTTCATTAAACTTCCAGTTCTTATATATCGTAATATTAAAATAGTGAGACGTATCCATTAACTCCGTTAAATAGTTAATTATTTATAAACTGCTGCATGATTTAACAGTTTCGCCCTGTGTCTTAAATTAAAATTAAAATTAATGCAGCTGAAATTGTAAACAATATTGATTTTCTAAAGAGAGCTACTTTTGTAGGTAATTTCGTTTGAATAATCATATTTACTTTCTATATTCCAAGCGAGTAAATTCTTGATTGGAAATTCACGAATAAGACATATGCCCTAGAGTGTTCCCTGGAAACTTATCAAATATATGTACCACCACCGGTATTGAATATGATTTACATATCTTAAAGGTATATATAGAGAACAATAAAACTCATGGTTTATTAAATCCGTAAACTAATAAGGATTGTTGAATATAATAAGCATACCGATGCTTATGATTTGATCGATAAATTTACGGTACTCACCTCAAATATATGTTCATCTGCTGTTTCTCTGTCCAATTTCCTGGAAGTTGTTGTAATTAGACCTGTAACAAAATAAAACGAATCCAATTAATGATTATAATAGATCAATATCGAATTTATGGTAATTTAGATAAAAAAACACGAACCAACAATGGGGTTCGAGTCAATTAACCATTCAAGCAAACACATTTAAGTGTTTTAATTAATTTGTAACATCCAGGATTTACTGGGGAGAGGAAAAAAAAACAGTAAAATCCCAATCACTTCAAATGAGTCAAATGTTTCAATTTTCCAAACCACTTCAAATTATTACGTTTTGAGTTTGGTTTATCAAAGTAAAATTGAACAGGAACAATTCTTGTCTTTACAACAAGATAGGTGGAAATTTAACAAAAGCTGAAAACCACTCAACAAAAAAAAAGTAACTTGTTTATAGTGATGGTGTCAGTAGCAGGCAACTTTATACAAACAAGCTTTGTATAAGAAGTTCGTTTTTTTTTGGCTGCATTTACAAGACCTCAACAGTCTTAAATACTAAACTAAGTTAAACTTTTGTTTTCTATTATTTTGTTATCAAACTTCCTGCCTCAGGGTATTCATACATAATGAGTAAAAAAATTTATTTAAACGAATTATGCCGTCCAACGAAAGGGAAATATCGAGATTCTTCCTGCAGCGTTACGTATACATAATTTTAAAATAACAAAGAGGATAAATTTATTTACGTTAAACACCACCATCTGCATACAATTTGATTAAAGAAAAAAAATGGAGTTTTATTTGTAGTAATTATGTGGAAAATTGATGTTTTGTAAGTAATCATTTTGAACAATTAGAAAACAAGAAATTTTAAATTGTACCACGTTTGAAACACTTATGATAACTTTCAGATTGCGTGATCGATAATTATTGTGTAAAGTTTCCATCGAAAAATTTACAATTTTCGATTCAAAATACTCGAAAAAATTTCGTAAATAGAACGGATATTAATACCAAAAAAAATTCTAAATGGAATATAACTATGCAATGCATGAATACAGCATCAAAATTCGACAGTTTAAGCACGAATAAAAGCAATTTAGTACGATTTAAGGCAACTCACCCTATACCACCTACCACCGAAGGTCGTCAGTTATATTTAACATGCAATGTTTGAAAATTTGATAGTTGAAATGTGGATTGTTTTGTGAAAATGAATAATTTTAGACTACTTCATTCAGAAATCAATTTTATAGCCTATCTATTATTACTTATCCAGCTTGACTTTTATAAAATCCCTAAATTTGGAGACAGATGTCGCTCTAAGATCCTAGACTGTCCTAGAGTTAAGCCGACTATAAGAGTCGTTTAGCCTCTAGTTTTCCTGAACTGCGACCATAGTTGATCTATTGTTCTTAACTCTCGATCTATTGATATCCCAGGAAAGATATTCTTTTAGCAACGATTTCTCTGGGAGACCTCTTCGCCACTTTAGTAGGTGATAGGGTCACACTGCCTAGGTGCATCACATTTGCATCTACACACACACAATCTACACTGTTTGCTTTGCCCAGTTAGAGCCCCATTATCAGTCTTAGTTCGTTCCTACTCAGGTCCAGAACCTTTTTGCATTCTGAGCAAATAGTCAATAAGGTTCTTTGCCTGGACAGTAGATCATTTTGCTGCTTCATTCCTACGTACAGATTTCTTGCCTTCTGTAGGTCTTGGGTAGCCCACAGAATGGCTCTGGACCTATGAGTGAAGTCATAGCATCTGTACTTGCAAGGTTATCGCCTATCCGCAAATCCTTGATGCCCTGGCACTCATGCAAGGGTAGGTTTATTGCTCTTAGCCAGTTATTTCAAAGATTGACGACATTCCCAGGCGGTTTTCGACCGTTAGACCTTTAGGTTTTTCGTAAATACTCTCTAGCGCACATCTTTATTGCAAGAGTTTCGGCTTGCATTATGGTTGGTGACTTTCCTATGGCAAAGGATGCCCTATAGTTGGATCCATATATTCCTATACCAGTACCAGTGTTCATCTTAGTTTTGCAATTTGGTCTGCTGATCCAGGTTCTTGCCTCTTGGCGGTCTTCCATGTCCACATCAAAATGGACTTCGAAGTCAAATTTCTTCGATGGTTTGCCAGTCACGATAAACGAAGTATAAGGTTTAATTTTTAACGAAATTAGCAATAATAGAGATGACAAATTATGTCGGCGTAATCCTATTTGATTTTAGAATTGAAATATTTAGATTCGATACACAAATTCCGAATAGTTTTGATGATATTAGCAAACATTCATAACCCAATTGTATACAATTTCTGTTATTTTAATAAAATTACATCTAAATATAATTGAATTTCATAATAACACCATATAGTATATTAGTAAAATAATGAGAATGTCGATATTAAATTACATATTTTTATTATTAATACATCGATCAGAAAAACAAGGTTATCAATTATAATTGTATGGAAGTTATCATTACGATTGAATTATCTATCGAGAATTAAACATTTTGGTGTTGATTTTGAAGAGAAAATCGTCGGTCACTATTTCTTTATGAATATTGTTTGAATTTCCCCCAACAAGAACTGTTTATTAACTATTCTTTTTAGAAAATTATTGATCTCTACTATTACAAATTAAAATAGTAAATAAATGAAATAGCGTGTTTGTGGATATACCTAGAGAAAGGAATTACATACAGGAAGTAGAAACTGGATGGCATTTGTTAGATTAACGACATATTGATGCATGAACTATCACGATTTCTGATATTACCGGAAATTATTAAAAGTTTTGAATTTGAAATTAGCAGTTTACTTTATAAATCTCATATTACCACAATGTTTATGTAACAATAAAAACGTTAAGGTTCATTTGGACGAATTTAGTCGGCTACGAATATCGCTCGCTACTATAAAACTCGCTCAGCGGTTTGATAAGCAACTACTCGGTGGGTTAGTACGAGTTTAGCTGTGTGTAATTGCCATCTGCTGATCTTATTGCACCACACTCACATGTGTGCAACTTTTCGCCGTCGAATAGCTAAGAAACACGTTCAATGTGATTGAGCCTTTAGAGTTGTAGGAAGACGAGCGGCTCCAGATAGATGAGTTACTCATAGTTTGGTCTGTACTCATCTCTTCAGGTGAACAGTTGTTAATAATTACGACTCTATTGTATATTATTACACTCTTCGTTGGGTTTCTTATCATTCATCTTGGTTTGGATATGAAGGCTCTTTTGATCCGTGCCATTTGGAGTTCCTTGAAATTTTTCTGATGTTAATCTTTTAATGTACTTATTTTGAAGGTCTATTTTAATTGCGTTTTTACAACTTTTGAATCACTACTCCATCCAATTACGACTGTCTAGGGTTGTTCTTTGTCTTTGTATTTTTTGACGTTGCGTGATCTTAGCTTATGTTAGAGCTCTAACCATAACTGAGTTAAGATTATGATTTCATATTCCTCTACCGCTATCTCTTCGATTCCAGTTTCTTCCACTCGTTCTAGCAACTTGAGTAATCTGTCAACATGTTTTCAACTTGACAAAGACTTTGACGATCTGACATTCTTTCGCTAGCATGTTGCTTTAAACTGCTATTTTCAAGCATACTTATAGCTTTCATCGCTTAATTGCATTTCTTCAAGGATCAGTATTTGTTAAGTCCTCTAGAACTTTATTTCATGAAAAAATTATTCTCTGTTCTCTATTCAGCAGTTTAGCATTGTTTCGAAATAAACTGCCAAATCATAGAATAATCAGTTTTTGATTATTGACCAGACACACGCGAGTGGGTGTAGCATTGTAGAAGACGTGCAGCGTCCTGTTTGGATTTGTTCCTGCGGTATGACATGCACCAATTAAAGATGTTAAGGCTAATGGTTCTTCTTCTGGGGAATGATAGTTTCAAATGTCATATCCCATTGGTGCATTAATCTCTTGTTTTTACAAAATGTGCAACTCTTAGATGCAATTGCCTTCAAAAATTTTTTTGGCAATTTCAGAACTATAATTGCAATTTTCCAGAATCTGCTTGTATTAACCATCGAAAGCATATATACAACTTTTATCTTGTAGTATTTTTTCTGCTTATAAGCAATACACCATTATCTATTAGCTAATCTGCTGACAATATTGGAATCGTTTTCCAGACATCCTCGGGGATTTCTTTTTGTTAACAAACAATAAGTCATCGTTAACCGTTTTCTAACACACAATGTTCATAATTCAGCTATTGAGAACTTGGTATTGAAAAGATAGAGAATTTTAGAGTAAAAAAAAATAGAAATGATGTTTAACGTACGACTAGAGAGTGCCAACTGATCCAAATAATTCTTTGAAATTTTTTTTCTAGTTATTTTTTACTTTAAAGAAAAACGTATAAGAAAACTCGGTTTTTCTCGTAATAAAACCCAAATTCAATAACTTTGATTTAGTGAATCATCCTCAATAGACATGAAAGAAACTGATCTATAGAACAGATCTCATCGTTTTTATGCTTTATTTTGATTAGGAAGCACTATTGAAATGGTGCATTTTAACTCTAGTGGTTTGATGCAAGAGCTACGTGTTCATTGATGAATTGTTTGTTTGAAATGGAAAACTAAAAGGAAATTCTATCACTGTAGTTGCTCAAAAAAGATATGGCTTTTAGCATAGTTTTTTCCCCAATTTGTTTAACTTTCACAGAAAATTTATGTGACTTTTGACTTTTGTTTAGTTAGAGATCTTCGAAGGACAAACTGAAACGAAAATAAATTTACGAAACGCTATGTTAATAACGTGTTATTTCGTTAGACAATATCAAGTGTTTCTTGTATGAATTGACAGGCTGTGGATAGTTTTCAAAATAAACTTTCTAAACCGATCAATCTATTTTACAATTTTGTACACTGAGACTTCGATTGCAGAAATTGATGTTAACTTGCATTAAAATGATAAAATTATATAGAATTCTCTAACAATACTCAGTTTGTATTTGACAGTTTCACCACTATTCAACAATTCCATCCCAGTTCCGTTTTAAAACATTTTCCTCTTATTGCTTTGAAAATTTAAAATTAGAGTAAGTCATTGTTGAAATCCAACAATGAGATTTTAGATAATTTTTTACAAATTCACATCATAAAATACTGGTATTATCTTTTATAACCATAAAATATCCATTAAAATTACTCTCTTTCACTCCCTTATGATGTATGAGTAACGTGGGATTATATGACTTCATTAAAATACCAACCCTTAAGTGATTTTTTTTCGGTCGCTTTATTTAACTACAAAACAATATTGTAAAGACTGAGAGAAATTTTCATATAAAGAAGATTGTACTGGCATTATTTTTTTTTTAAGTAGAAAATTGCTATTTTAATGTCAATCAACTAGCATGCGATTTCGTGCACATCGGAACTTAAACTAACAACTTAAATCGGCTGTAAGGTTGTTAGAGAAATAACAGCACGAGATCGAATTTTCAATTTTCGTTTCGAAAAAACATGTACACCTTATCTAAAAAAAAAAAATAGCAAATCAACTAGTATTTAGACAGTTGTATACTCTGCTTATTTTGATTTGCTAGGCTTGACTTTCAGGAGACATTTCTGAGTTTCAAACCATTTTAGAACAGCTAGACTATATGTTTATAATGAAAATTTGAATAATCTTTATGGAAAAAGTCAACGGTAATATATGAAACAACTCGTCAGTAGTTTTATCGTGGTTGTTTTTCTAAAAGTGACAAATTGTCTCATACTTATAAATCTTTAACACTGAGTGTTTCTAGAATTTTTTAAGCATGCTGTTTTCCACTTTTAACGCGAGGGAAATGAATAAGTTACCACCACCTATAACAACAAACAAACAAACAAAAAAATTGACGATTTATCACTTGGTTGTATTATAAAGGCAATGGAATTTTTCCAGACGAAAGCTACATGTAACAAACAAAAAGAAATTGCTTACAGGATCTTTCGATTTTCAACACCACGTCAATTGACTTTGAGTATCAAACAATAAAAAAAATCTGTAAGAGGATTAAAAGAGTTCCTTTGTTAACTTGCTCTTGTATTTTATTTGAGCAAATTCTACTGTCTGTTCTGATAATAGCGAAATTTATTGAATTGATTTGTAGGGGTGCACAATATTTTGAAGAGAAACACTAGAAATAATATAGTAATAACCGATATTTTATTGTTTTTGATACAAAATAAGCGTCTAAATTAGAGTTTGTACAGTTTACGTCTTTTTGTAATGTTACGCTATGTGCAAGACAATCTGTAGAAAAGTGTTTGTGAGAAGTAATTGTAAAAATGGTTAACGGCAAGATTTTCAATAAAGAAAATGCAGAATTTATAATATTTATTCCCAATACAGTTAAGGTGAATAAAAGAAATATATGTACGAATGAAACTTTAGAATGAATATCAATCAACTTCATAAACTTTTCTGTTATTTGATACGATTTTTCTTTTCTTACGAACAGAAAAAAAAAGAAGTTATTATTCATATTGAATGCAAAGAGGATATATGCTTTGAATTTTCATATATTTGTGAATATTTGATTTCAATTTCAATACGGGAAAAAGTTACCAATGCGAACAAAATATTTGAAAGAGGAGTGAAACCTAAACAGGAAAAATTTAACAAGAAAATCGTGATAAATAATAACGTTGCACCATAGTACTAATGTTGGTATTACGGATTTTCAACTAAATGTCTCTGTACCTTATTTTTGAACGAAACCAGCAAAATAGTCCAAGATTTTGACCATGACAGGCCCTTTTAAGATCATTTGGAAATGCGATGGAACTATACTGAATTTGAAAAACTTCATAATACTGAAAGACAAACCAAATTTACCTTTTTGCAAACGTCTCGAGCGCTTTTCCACAAAAATCTGTTATCTATTAGATTGAAAATGAAGCCTTAACCACATCTGACAGACGAACATTGCGTACACTGATCCGCATCTTATAGGGTCGATTACATTGGGCGACTTTTGGTCGCATAAACGCTGCGACCGAAGTCACTGTGTGTAATATGGAACCGGTCAACTTTAATCGCTAGACGCTGGCGACTTTAGACTCTGCGACCAAAATCGCTGTGTGTGTGCGACTTTATATAGTCGCTGGGCTGCTATATGGTTTCTACATTATTTGCAACAGATAAGCAGTGTTGCCTTTTGACGATTTTCCGCCAGATCTACCGGAAACACTGTTAGAGACTTGGAAATTTTAGTTCCTGTGCATGTGCATATTGCGATTTGCAGTATGCACATGCGCACCCCACCTCAACTGTTAGCGCCTAGCGTCAAACTCATGTTTTTATGTCGTACGTCATTGTTCTTTTGCATTAATTTGTATTATTGTAGTTAAGAATCTTGACAATTTTCTAAATCTTCAAAATCTGCATCTGTTTAATCCGAAACGTTTCTACTTTTGAAAATAGAAATTATCTACCAGCAGTGTTTCTTATTTTGCTTCTTTTCTTATGTAACATACGCTTATAGAAACTAGAAACACAACTGTACACATGTTGATTTGTAGTTGTTCACGTTCGTTTGTGTTCGTTTATGTTTCTCTGGATTCGTCGTTGTTCGTTTGGACGCGGCAGGATCCGCATGTGAATTGATAGCTGTTCAGCAAAAGGCATTAACCACGTGAATATACAGGAACCATCGAAATTGCATATCAAGTCAATACCAAGATGGATGCCCAAAAACCAATATATTTGAGGTTGTTCTACAAACCTAGAGGAGTCATCTTCAACATGCGGCTACCGTCTTGCAACTGAACGCCCTCTAGACACGCTGTAGTAATACAACTCTGAACGGACACTGCGCGATTCTATTTTCCTGTGCTCGATGTGCAGCAACCGTGTGCGAACAAATGTGAACGAATATGAAGGCGGTAATTTAATGGTTGGATTTCGTCGTATCTGAACGGGCTCTTAATGGGGACAGCCCCTAAAATGGAGATTTAAATCTAGAACCTATTGTCTTTTTGTTGAAAACCAAGCGACCGATTTCGGAATATTCACTGTAAATGGTTTGTCTTTCAGTAATGTTAATTTTTCTCATTTACAAGGAAACTTCCTCTACATTTTTATGATGATTTTCTTGTTTTGTTAACAAACAGGAGGAATACACATTTACCCGGAAGACCCTGTATATAGATTAGCAGCTTTGGTTTGTTTTGTTAATTAATTAAATAGTTAATTATTTAATAAATTGTTGGATTAAACTTTAGTAAAATATACACAAAAGCTTGAAAGCTTTTACAAATAAACAATAACTATTATTATAATAATTACCTATTACCTCCATTAATGTTATTTTAAATAGAATTTATAAAACAAAACTTACCAGTAGATGAGTTTATCGTAAAACAACCAATTGGATTTCCTGATGTAATCTTATATGTTATTTTCTGGTTTGGATCCTTATCCTTGTCCGTAGCTCGTATTTGAAGTACCGAGCTGCCGGCAGGACTATCTTCAAAAATACTTGTATAATACACCGCCTCATCGCTTAATGGAACATTATCGTTTTCATTCAAGACCTCTATATAGACCTAGAGATACAAAACAAACAAAAAACGAGAAAAATTAAAACAACAATAATTTCAAAATAGGATAGACAGAATGAATAAACGAACGTAATTTGGTTATAATCCATTTAAATAAATCGCAATTTTTATTTTATTATCAAAACAAGAAAATAACAAGTTTATCGATATATAAAATTTTGGATGGTACTCATTTATAAAATAAAAAATAATTCCATTTCACACAATAAAACGTATTTTCCATTTGAGTATAAATGTAATATTTATTACCATACATAAAAAACGGTTCAGTTGAGAGTAATAATAAAGGATCGTTAAATTATTGATTTTAAATACGTATTTAATTTAATTAACAAACAAAAAAAGTATTTTTATAAACTAGAGATTATCCGCAATGTGAACGTTAACGCTACTAATTCCTGTCAGTTAAAAATACGCATGAGCATTAAATTAAATCAAATGGATGAATACTATAACAGAATAATAATAGTTACACGATAATTCTACATAGAAAAACGTTGACGTGGCTAATCTATATTGTCTGAATAATTTAAAAATATACGATACCATTATAAATCACATTTTATCTAATATTATCCATTATTAGATGAATTATTTACGGTTAGTTATTAAATGAGCATACTTAGGAAATTGTTTTAATTACCCGCAACCATATAGCTGAATTTAATTAAGAATTATTAGATTAAAATTTAATACAAAAACCGTTTAATTACCTGAACAACAGAGAATAGCTTTAACCGAAAATTCGCTATCGTATTATATTCGAATAGTTGAAATTTCACCGATAGTTATCTGAAGTATAGCTTCAACATACAATTCGATTTATCGTAACAGGTAGATTGACAGATCGTTCAACAGGCAGATTTATTGGTTTCTATAACTTGTTCCAGTAGTGTGATGGGATCTGCTACAAAATTTCCAATAGTTTACTATTATTTTTTCGTTGGTTGACATATATCTAGATGTTCCGAAAAGGATTTTATGTGTATTTCCTTTATATGTAAATTTCTCATTTGACAATTTACAACAACTTAAATTACATATGTAGATAGATGTAAACAAACAATCTACATTTTCAATTTAAAAGGGAAATTGGCTGTTTTTATTGGAATTGCTCATATGCCGATTTTAGTTTAGTTTCCCCCAATTCTACTACGACAATTTATTAGGGGAAATATTGTGCTAAACTATCAATATAGATGATCTAACTTCTCTACGTTCATACTCTTTAAAATCACCTATTATCAATTTTGACAAGCATACTGCAAATAGTTGTAGTTTAGCTTAAGGCTGGATTAATTAGAAGATAATCATAATGATAATCATGTGTCGTAATTTAACATATCTTCTCTACTATTAGAGAGTTGTAGAAATTATCTTGACGTCTTTACAATTAGGCTTTCATCAAACTGATATTCTATTTTATGTAATGCTTGCAGCCATACATCACTATTTAATCAATCGAATAGTTTGTACGGCTTCCGAACAATTTTTGAAGACAACCCTCTTACATTATTTCTACATTCCACAAGGGTGGTAATCGATTCGAAGATTAGATTATAACTTCAAGTTAGAATAACGATATTTATCTTAGTAACTTAGTATTAAGCTGAATCGCCTTATGGACACAGAATGGTAGCTCTCTGATCTCTGTTTGAATAATGCAAAGCTAAACAATAAACTGCAACGCTTTATTGTTAACAATAAAAGCAACATTCTTTCAATTAAATAGATAAAGTCGGTTATTCTTCACATATTCAAGTGGCACAATGAAAAGCTCCCCTTAAAACAACCTAAAATTGCCGAAACATTCGTTTGGTTTCATCACACATACACCAATTAATCTTTATTAAAATGAGTGGTGTTCAGGAAACTTGAAGCTGATTTGAGATGTTGGAAGAACAATCGCATCTTAAAAGGTTAATTATCATGGGAAGCGCATAAATACTCAATTGTTGAGTAAATATGGAGTTAATGAGGCTGAATATATCTATATCTAATGACTTATAGTGTAAAAGGATATCGTCGACAAGCTCTCCTTAAAACCAAACCTACATTAGGGAAAAAGTTAAATAAATTTTATACTAGAAGAGTAGATGAATTTTGTCAATAATTGGAAACCCAGTTTGGTACTGTATATTCCGGTGAAATCAGTAGACCCTCTCCAAACTGGGCAATTGCCAAAAATCAGACCAGACGAGAGAGCTGCATCATACATAGTACAAAAATCATCACACTGCTTTCAGAAATTGTCGTTTTATAGAGATCTTCGCCAAAATAATTGGATAATAAGCAAGATATCATTATGTTCTGGTTCATAATCGTAGAACAAAGGTCAATTTGTCTTGTTGTAAAAGACGCACTCTAATTGTAGGAATTGTAGGAACACTCCCATTATATAGAGACATAATTGAATAACCGTAAAATTCACATTTTTGGTATTTTAAAACTTCTTCTCTTCACTATTAAAAGCAGTAATATCGATTAAAATGCAGCATTTGAATATCTTATTATTCTGAAAACAATAAACTTGATCAATTACGACCGAAAAAAAAAACTTGGATTTAGAAACTTGGACATGAATTTTAGATATTCCAAGTCTAAAGTCATAAAAACAGACAGATTTACGGAAAAAAGGAACAAAGTTATGAGGTTAATAAAAAATGGTAATTTTGAAAGTATTCTAAATGATGCTTTAATTCAAACTTCGACCTAATTAAAGAAACAATAAAAGATTCAACAAATATGAAATTATCAAGGTAAAACATCCAGTTTTACCCCGTAGCGAATTCATTCTTGTTCAATGCACCTTTACAATTTGTTTGATGTTCAAATAAATAAAACTAAAATCCATATCTAAGAAAATTCGTTTTTCATTTATAAAACTACTCTACTAATGGTTTTTCAGTTAAAAAAATCAATCTAAAATTGGAAATTTTGAATTTTATTGAATTTACCTAACAAACAAAAAAAAAACAAAAGCTTATTTCAAACAACCTAAGTCGATTCAAACTATAAATCTAGATATTCACTTACGTCTAAATAGCTATTTTGTTTACTCTTTGAAGACCAAATAGTCTGTTTTTTATCAAAGAATTGACGAAACACCTTCCATAAAAGTCATAATAACGTTAACGAGCTTGTGATATTTATTTTACCGTACATATTGGAAGATTTTTTTAAAAAATACATAGAAAAACTGCTCTATTGAAACGAAATTTTTCAACTTCAGAATTTCATATTTTCTAGACGGTGATTTGTTGAGTTTCTCATTTTTATGACAGGAAAACTCAAAGGTGATAGTTCTTCTTTTGAATAAAAAATGGAATAGCATGATAGTATAGACTAGACAGATACTACGTGCTTGTTTAACTGTGTATTCCCAAAATCAGTCTAAAAAGGTTGTTAGGGCGGGTGGAGATAACATTCGGAATAAATTCGAGAATACTGTCCGCTAAAGAAGCTTTCATGTCATCATAAAACGTTAGTAGGTCTCACTGGATTTATTATCAAACTAATGTAGATTCATAGAACAACAATAATTAGATCAAAAATTGAATTAATGGACAGTTAATCAACTTTAAACCCCCCAAAAATATCAAAATTTACATCTGGGCTAAGCTAGGGTCAGACGTGCACCTACCGTGACATTAATATGGCCAGTAACGCTAAGGCGCGTTCCCATTATGCCGCTCGACAAGTTTTGAAGCTCACAAAAGTGTATTGTTGAAATTGAGTCAATTTGAGCTACATCAAGTATATCAGGAAAATATAACGGTTTTGTGGCTAGTACGGTCAGGGCTCCAAAGAGAGAGACCAGGGGTCATTCATTCCTAGCTCCGGTAATTTGTTTTCGTTGGATCTGAGTACGGTAGCCCTTGCTTTGATAGAAAACTTGTAGTACTGAACCAAATGCTTGCACACACGCTGTATTGCGCTATAAGTCGTAAGCTAAGGGTACGTTGTTGAGAGGACACACGGTATATTCATTTCAACTTAAACGACTTGCTACAAGTACAAGACAGTATTCATAGTTTTGTTGTTTGAAATATGAATTTAATCGATGATATTCGTGGCGCTTCTATATGTGTCTCACATGTAAACGAAGCGTGTGACTTCTGCATAACTCCAACATAAGTATGTAATAAAGTGGAAATATGTTGAAGAGGATATTTCTAAACGTAAAACATAAAGTCACGGAATAGTTGATGACACGGAAAGGGTGGAATTTTACGTGTGTGTATATATTACACCTCTTAAAGGCATTTAAGGTGTGGTTTCCACTTTGTCGTGAGAATACGTTTAACTTAATTAGAACTATTGCCACAACAAATTCTTGTGGTGATGGTAGAATAATAATAATAACAATAATAATAATAATAATAATAAAAAGGAGTATAACCATATTAACAAATAGCGGAAAAATTATTGATTTGTAATTTAGAAACAAAGTTTCTTGTGTTCAGTTTGAAACATAAAAGCGGGCGGGCATTACAAAACTGATCAAAGATTAATTAGAATGAACGGGTACGAATAGAATAAAAACGGAAGAAAAGAAAATGAGAGAATTTTAATCAACTGCATGTTTGAATATATATTTATGGGCGAAATTACAGTTTTTAAACATAATTTCGAAAATATATATGGAATTTTCAAAAAGGAAAAACGTAATGGGTATTTAATAATGATTTTGGAAATATTTGACGTTATCACTAACATTTTATAGAAAGTGATTTAAGCTTAAATCTATGCTGGGACCCTATATTTAAAAACAATCTACTATGAAATAAGAAAATTATGCAAATAGACTAAATTTCTACGTTAACGTATCCTAGAGATTGCTAACGTTAATATTGTTTGTCACACATGAACCATTATAAATAATTTTGTTTTTTTTTTTGAATATCAATGAAGTTAAAATAAACGATTTAAGTATTGTTTTGTCATATTTACCTCAACACTGGAATATAATGGAACAACACCATGGTCTTGAGCGAACACCGTTAACCAATAATGGCTTTTTGATTCGATATCTAAAACTGCTAAAGTTTTGATGAAACCTGTAACAAGATAAAACCAAAATTGTTAACATTAGTAATTTTTTTTGTGTGTATATGTGTGTGTGTGTATTTAATCAGTTATATTGGGATTTATGTGGGAATACTTTGAAGAACACCATTCTAACAAACATCAACCATGTAATTTTTCATGAAAGTTTTCAAACAAACATACCAAAATGTTGTACGAGTGGATTGTTAAAAAAAACCACAGATGTTGTGGTATCAAGAACTTTCAACTTTTTATTAAATACGATGGATTACGCTTAAAAACGTATACATACTTTGTTATCTCATATAAAATGAATTTTAAATAAAACGACGATTTATTTTTTCCAAACATAACTGACGATCATCGATGAGAAGCAGGGTTCTTTGAACTTGTACACGTCTTTATTATTATTATTATTGTAAATCAGCATAAACTTCTGACAATTTTACGTTCTTTTTGGACTAAATGACTTGCCAGATTTATTTGATTAAACTTGTACAGTAATCTCCCAGACATTGTGCTTCTCTTTGATCTGTAATCAATTTGCTGTCGTTAATCCAAAAATACTTGTAATGAGTTTTACAACCTTTCCCACCGGTTCTAGAAACTTTCGGAGGGTTATTAAAAATTTTCGATCACTTCTTATTGTTCTTTATTGTGTATCGAGACAACTGTTAATTTTTGACAAACTTAAACAATTTCTAAAATATGAGCAACTTGACAACATTAATTATATTGAAGTTTGTCTTATGAAACGCTCATCTTCCCCAAGTGTTACGTATAATAAAGGAAATATTCGTCAGTTCATATTTGCACAACCATTCTTGTGCCTTATCGCATAAGATTTCCGTTTTAAACTAAACAAGACACTCGTACTACGCTTTCAGATGTAAAATAATCCTAGCAACTCATTTGAAAATTAAACGATGAATGTGGCTTGTGATCAGGGAGTATCAACAAAAAAACAACTCGAGCCCCTTATTAGCAAGTGTCAACTCCGTACAACCTTCCACTCGGTTTTAAGTGCTATGGAGCATCTAATAGCCCGCAATCCATGCACATTTAGTACCTTACTAAAGTGTCTTGACTGAAATAAATACATGGTCCACATATAGCGCATGAATTGGAATAGTGGGGACGCTATCTACTGTGACTAGGTTTCGACCAGTGAATTTCTAAAATGTTATCAACTCCTCCCAGATTGTTAAAATTATCACAATTCTCACAAGCAATCCACTATGGCGAGTTTGATAGATAAAATACCCAATATTTCGGTAATGTTCCCTAACAATAAGTGTGTTTTAAAGAAATTTGTGATCTTTGGAACAAATCTAGGAAATTTGTCATATTTGCAAGCTTCATTGAACAAAAAATTTTGTATCTCTTCTAGGTCTGCATTGATTACAAGTGCCAAAACGAAATTTTCGATTGTGTGAGCAAATGTAAAATCCTTCTACTTTATCGTGGTTGTTTATTTATGCATAGATACAGTTGCTTTAGGTAAATTATAGTAACTTAACACAACATTCACTATTCGTCAACTATTGTATAGAGCATATTGATCCGATATATTCGTCCATAAATCATGTCTGATTCATTCTTCGAAATCAGGTTAGTGACTTGGCCGTAACTTATGAAAACTTGAATCCTTTTCAAATCCGTTCAAGCTGTCAACTTTTACTATAATTCCTATATATATTATAACGGACAATTTATAATCCATGTCTATCATAAAATAATTACAACAATAGTAAATCAGCTTGTGGAACTCCCTTAACCAAGATTACTGTTGTACCAATAGTAACTGGCTTTGACCACCTCACATGAGTAACTCTCTCTCTCTCTACTCTCACCACACACTTTAACAAAATTTAATTTCATAAATACGCTGTGTTGTTTTCTGTCAACTCATATTAGTTGGTTTTGGTGTAAAGAGGGAAACTTTACTTCCAACATATAAATTTTCAAGGAACTAGAAACACATAATGGATGAATGAAACGACATGCTAGTGTATATAATCAAAATCTTAGAAATATATGTTCGGTGGAGATGATGTATACGCACTGAAAAACGTATAGCTCTCTAGAGAATGATGTACTATAGAATTACAAATAAAAGGGGGCACACAACAAATGGTTTCCAATGGTTTACACATATCTCTTTGTTTATGAGTGAAACTATCATAAAAGTGACTTTATATTGGTGTTACACATTGTTCGCCAGAAACTTACGAGATATTTTTAGAGTAATTGGAAAATTTTTGTTAAAATCTAAAGGTTACTATGGATGATTAGTATATGCTTTATTATCATCATCATAAGCTAAAGATAATAATAAAACATAGTGTTGTAACGTGTTTACGTTGTATTTCCTCCTCCTAATATAAGTTTAACATCTTATGAAACTATTAATTTTCTCCTATGTTTCAATAATGAACAACTATTGAATATTTACAAGTTTAGATTGAATATGTCAAAGATTTTGATCCAAACTAGATATATTCAACTAGGAAATTCAGTAACTAGAAACTATTGTACACATTTCAGTTTATATAACTATCAGTAAGACGATTTACTTATTGTTCTGTTTTACTTCATTGGTAAGAAATGAAACAATTGTTGGATTCTGTTTGTATAAGAAACAAAATGAAAAAGAAACTATTGTATAGATGGGTTTGTTGTTACAATGTGGAATGAATCAAAAATTTGAACATAAATATTAGTTTGAGGATAGCGATGTTCAATCAAATATTTTTACAGACGATTCTCCAATATTTTTTTTTGGCCTTCATTCTTATGTACACATAACCGTTTGCAAAATGTTGTACAAATATAAGTTGACATTTTACAATGAGAAAAAAGCTTTGCAAAAAAGCATTTTCTTCATTGTGTTTGTAATATTTAGAGCGACTTTGGAAGCATCTGGCAATAATTCATCTGTTTTTCAATTATTAAAGAGAGCCTTGGTGTCATCACAAATTCCACAATCCTTCCAGAGATGCTTATAAATTTGTAAATTTTGCGTACGTGGCTTTCTGTAAGCGTATTTGATTATTTTGAGGAATTTTTGATATTAGAAGGGTCAGTCATATTTATTGTGCTTGAACGAATCTTGTAAGCACTCCTATTAGCTTTCCTAGATAAACTAGACGCCCAAAAAAACAAAATTTTTGCGTTTCTAAAGGAAATTTGTAAGCATAAGCGAAACCAACTAAAAATTACACTTAAGATGTCCCATGCAATTGTGGACGAAACGTGGGCGAGTAGAATAGTGACAAACAAAGATTATACAGGTTGAGACAGTTCATCTAGCAACATAGGAGAAACTACAAAAACTGGGACTGTCTTATGGTGGCCAACGTCTGAGTTTGAAAGAGATGGCTGGTGGAATCTTTGTAAGATTACCCACTCTCAAGGCTGTCCTATGTTCCTAGATGAAATGACTTAAGTATAGCTTAAGTGGTGACATGACGTTAGCAGTAGTGGTGAAAGTGGAGAGCTAACTGTAAATCTAAAAATGACTGAAAATGTTTTACTTTTCATCTTAAGCAATCATCTATACAAAAGAGATTATGTAAAATTACAGAAATTTGATTCGATCAGGATGTATCCAATATATTGATGGGTGTTGTTCCAACAAACCGCTAATTATACACGCCGTTGAATTTGTTAGATAACAGATGGTTAACCATCCCAACAACATCATAACTGTATAAGTTTTGCAATATGTAGCTTCATTCAAAATTACTCAATTTTCTCTATAATCTACAAATAATAAAAATAAACCAAATCTATTGAAATTCATCCATAAACTGTGGTTCAGATTTTTATCAAATCGCTTTCTCTTCTAAATATAAAACGTTTGAACGTAAAATAAAGTCTAATATATAATTGGGCTGTGTTCGATTCAAATCATAAATCACAATACAGATTCGGTATTGTAAAAACTGTATATAGTGTTTCGATATATTTTTTTATTCCATACAAGTCAGTTAGATACAGTTTGAGGCTGTTTTTTTTTCCCCATCTCTTTTTACTTTACGAGAGACGGGCAAGTCTTTGTTTGGGGAATAACACAGCAAAACTTGATTGATGATACAAAATTGCGGATAACTAAAACCATTAAACGCTTGAATGCACTGTCAATTATTTGTTGTTTATCTGTAAATACGTTAAATTACAGTTTATATTATAATTGGAATTGTAAAATCTGTGAAATTCATGTTATTGTAATTAAAACGAAGATGAGATTATAGCTATGTGTGTGTGTGGTGGTGGTGGTGTACTGGGTTGTACACTTTATATTCACAAATACAAGGTTAATTCGATTTTCAGTGTTTCTTTGAAGTGGTGTATGTATGCGGAACTAATATGTTTGTACCGTCCCTAAATTACCTTATCCGTTAAGGCACGAGACTAATGGATTGCAATTGCCTTTTTAATGTTTTGAACGCACTCAAATGAATTTTACATTGTGCATTCTCGCTTTTAACCCTTTCAACAAACAACTATCGATATTCAATTGAATCAATCCTGTATTGAGTGAATGTTAACCAAAGATCCAATGGAAATCTCTCGTTTTAATTATAAACAATTACAATAATTCTAAAGATTCTATGAAGTATGTTCAGTTGTCATTTTGTATTTGTTTGAATCTAACAAGCATAGTCGCATTTAATAAATGAATTAACACTTTGAGTTTTACGAAGATTAATTTAAGCCGAGACTTCCTTAAACACGAACTGACAGTAATCAAATCTATTTTCATTACTTGAAACTTTCAAGAATTTCTTTATTAATTAAGAAACTAGTTCTCTAATCATTTTTATAACATGACAAAATGATAAATGGAAAATAATTTTCTTTTGAAAACTTAACGAAAACAAAACTGTAAAAACACACATTGATAAAAGAACCTTTTGTTCGTGGTTGAGCTTATCAACGCCCCCTCCAACCCTACTAACAAAAAAAAAACCGGGAAGTTCGGTTTTTTCTTTTTCACAAACATTGTTGATTCTAATCGTGTCGTGTGTAGTGAAAACTTTCTAATTCCATTGGAGGCAAGAAAAAAATCGAAACTGAATTAAAAACAAACCAGAACGGACAAGAAATGCAATAAGATTGTTTATAGTTGAATTGACACCGGCCACGATTTAAAGTTTTGTGTGATTATAGTTCAGGTTCAGAGCAATAAAAAGACGAACACACACACACACACAATTCGACAGGAAACGACAACAAAAACAGTCTTGAAAAAACACAACTTTATTTCGAACGACGAATGAACGAAAATAACCCAAAGAGTTATACAGTAAATCAACAATGATTTAGTCGTCTTGACGAAACGCAATATTGAAAGATGGAACAATACGGAAATGCTTCCCTTATTCTAGATAATCCACAACCAGATGGGTCCGGTTAAATTTGATTAACTATAAAACGATTATCAAACACATTAAGATGGGGTTAGGCTTTAAGATCAATTACGTGTGATTGATGTAGTTGTGTTCTTGATCAAACGTCCCACCTTAATGTGTTAAATGATTATTATGCTGCTTTATACTATAGGTAACTGTACTATTGGCTACAAATCAACTTGTTTGAGTAATAAAGACAATTTAGACCGAAATAAGAGGATTAAACCATGCAAATTCAACAAACCAACATATAATTTTACCATTGCCTAACTTTCGGTTATTCCCTAGTGTGAAATAAACAGGAAAATTTAAATTTACTGTACTCGTATATACATACACCCACTGTTAAAATTTATTTCCAACTTTTCACTATTGGAAAATATATTTATATTGTAATTTAATAGAAAATTTCCATATAATCATCTGCTTGTCAACTTGAACACAACAATATTCAACCTTTTATCAAGAGGGTTGTTTATGTACGAAGGGGTAATAATTAGAAACTACTATATAAGGTAGAACAGAAAGGGAAAGTCGATTAGAATATACGGTACGAATACATCCTATTTATATGCAGCTAGTGATATTAGTTGAACCGCTGCTGTTAATGGCAGTTGTTGAAGGGTTGTTGATAAGACTAACACATAGAATCGATCACAAACACTTATATAGTTCCCAAAGACCAAAAAATCTATGATAAAATCAATAATTGAGAAATAAATATTGAATAGTGTGAATTAGAACTGTCTGGTGATCATTAGAAATGTCACTTTTGAATTATAGTTGAAGATCTATTGTTATCGGCTAGAATCTTGGAAGACCGGATAATAAATAAGGAGCTTTCAGTGAAAATCTATGCTTTTTACTATCAGCTTATAAAACGGGAATGGATCCACTACTATATGACTATATAGTTAAAATATACAGAAGGACCTATTTAAATGCGACACCAGTTTCATCACTCTTGGTAGACGTTTCCATTATAGTAGACTACTTACATTTGAACTAATTTAAGAAATAGACAAGACAAAAGACTGAAACAAATGAAAACAAATACTTTTACTTAGAAAAGCTTTTGTCGGCAGCATAAAATAAACAAACTGTTTTGTAAAGAACATTATTCTATTGCTTGTTTCTACTCTGCGTAATCTACGTTAAACGTTACGTGTACACCTTGTCTACTTTGACTTGACTCAATATTGACATGCTTTTGTAACTTTTATATAAATGCAGTAGACAAAATTTTAAAGCGTTTTTTGTTCAACTATTCTTGGAAATAATGCTGTATCCAAAAGTATGTGTGAGTATTGCTTCAAAAACGATTAAGAAGGTCGAAGATGGAAATTTGAAACCACAGCTTGATGAAGATGCTAAGCAACAAAGTGTCTCGATTTACGAGCAATTAAAAGAATCAAGACGATAGTATTATAAGGTGTTTGAACCAGTACGGCAACAGATATTTGCTCCAATTGAGGTTGGTGACAAAAAAAGCGAAGACAACATTCGGTAGAGCCGCCTAAACAACAATATCTACACAGAAGCGCAATGTTCATTCCAAAAAGGTCCTATTTAGTCCAGTAAATTCGGCGTTTAAAATAGGGCAACCGTGCATTTTGGGTAGGCAGCAGTTTTTTTTCCAGTTGTGTAGAGGGGTCAGTAGTGAGTATAAAACTGAGTTTTCGGGGTCGAGGGTGGTGTGCATCATCCGCCATCTTGAAAAGAAATATAAACACAAAAGTTTCATCGCAGAGATGAAAAACTGAAGCAAGAAATCAAATCGAAAAAATAAGTAGACCATTTTTTTGTTAAGAAAGGCTCTACAAAAAAGCTAACAAACATTTTTCTTCTAAAATTATTTTTTAGGCGTTATTATACCTCAAAGATTTTCATCCTTCAATTTTCGTTAGTTTTTTTTTTTTAATTCTGTAATTATTGACGATACTGAAAAATCACTCTCAATAGAGTTGTAGATAATTTTCTTGGCTATAAAAAAGCTCTCTACAAAATTTTTGTAAGACGTATGGTTACTGAGTTATAATGAGAAAACTGCATCAACCCTTCTTTTCAAGATGGCGGATGATGCACACCACCCTCGACCCCGAAAACTCAGTTTTATACTCACTACTGACCGCTCTACACAACTGAACAAAAAAATTGCTGCCTACCCAAAATGCACGGTTGAATGCTGTATTTACTGGACTAATTCCACTTTGGAATTTTGATGGATGCGCGCGAAGTGGATAAGGATCAGCGTATGCGCGCGGCGCCTCCACCAAATTTTCAAATTTTGCACGCGAAAGTATCCTGGCGCATCCACCAAAATTCCAAAATGGAATAGGATCGACATCATGTAACTACTGTCATGCTGTGTATTTGGTGGGATAAAAAAAGGGCGTGCTGTACTATAAACTGGAACTAGGTGAAACCAATAATGCTGATCGCTACAGGCAAAAGTTGCAGCGCGACTCAATAATTGGCAAAAGATTGCGCTTCATGGCTCACGTTGCTACGTCGTTCAAGGCAACGTTATGGGCGCTGAATTTTGAAGTTTTGAAGCAACCGGCGTATAGTCCTGACATTGCTCTTTTCGACAATCATTTGTTTGATGTACAGTTTTAAACATTAGAAATGCAAAGATGACTTCGTTGCGTCAAAAGACTAAGGAATTCGTACATTACTGGAAAAATGGCTCAAGATGTGATAAGTATCAAGATATTGTCGTTTTTTTTCGCCATAAATAATTTGTGGAACGATTAATTGACGCTACACCATCGAATGAAATTAAGGTTAAATATGATTAACGTTTGACTGGATTATTTAATGATAAATTCGTAGTTGAATCACGACATTATTTATTGAATTTTTATTCGGTTATTTGCATTTTTTATGACATAATTTCAAAAATATCCAGCTTAATGTACATTTTTATATCATAAATAATTCATTGTAAGTTGTGTGCAAATGTCAAAAAATTAATGACACCAACATACAAGAAATCAATTTATTATTCGAAACGTGTACAGATTTTATTTTTATAATAGAAAATTTGTCCCGTTATCTGCTACATTAAATCCATTTTTAAAAGTTAACTCTGTTGCTGCTTTTTTATCATATTTTTTTGCTTCTTTTAATCTCATTTATATCGAAGAACATTTTCAGATAAGTGTACTCTAAGAAAATGCAATAATAAGAAAAATCTTGAACTGGAGTAATTCGGTTGTGGTTTAAGATCGACTAATGTTAGAGCAATGTTTTGTTTTTGTTTTTTGGTCATTTTCTTTCACTTAACACCAGAAGTCTGTTGTAGCAAAAACTCAAAAAGCAATAACATTGGATGTAGGTATATAGAAAATTGAAGAGCAATTTAATTGTGTAGGTGCTAATAGGATTCCTTTATAGACACACACACACACACAGCAGAAGATTTGTTCAACAATAAAAAACATCCGCACTTCAAACGCTAAATATCAACGACAAATACTACGCATGCACTTTATGATAGATTAAACTTCAATCAATAGTTTGTTAGTTGTTTGCGGAAGATCTATATGGTCTTTGTACTTGTTTTACAAGATTGTGGTAATAGAAATAGACTAATTTAGCAGTGAAATAATTAAAGGAATAGAGTACGGAATTCTCTAGAAACTATTAATGAAAATTATATAATTATGTACATATTCGTAATTGAGCATGAAATACAACTATAACATAAAGTAGCTATGAGTTATGATACAACCATTTAGGGTCTTTAAATGTAATTACATCAAATTACTATTATTAAAACATTTAATTTCTAATTATGTACTTCAATACAGATTATTTTAAATTAAGATCTTTTTAATAGTGGTGTGTTATAATATTAAATTATCGTAAGGTTAACAGATTGGATTACCCTTAAAACCGTACGTACATTCAAATATTCCAATTGGTCATTTATTTATTTAAAATCTGACCTATTCAAATCTAAAATTTTCAGATAAATATTTAATTATTTACATTATTCGGTGTGTTATTCGAATTGGTTTGTTGAATAATTCTGAATAGAATATGTAGAGTTTGTGGGGGTTGTTTCTCTATTTATCCATCTGCATATTATATCAACATTAAAATATGCACATATATGATCAAATGTAAATGTTAGGTCACGTACTACTTACTTTCCAAATTTTTGTGGTAGGCACAATGGAAAGCAGACCAAAAATTAGTGAACCGTATTATCACTTTATATTCAATAATGTTTTGTCTATAAAGAACGTATAGAATATTACGTGATTATTGGACTTTAACACGTCTACTTAGCGTGTTATTACATGTTATCGCGTGTTATACTGTACAACTAGTACGATTTTAATGTTTTATTATTGTGTTCATCTAGTAGAGTTCACTATGCATATCTAATAGCATAAATCTCGTTTTCAAAGGTTTATAATAAATAATAAATAAATTTGTATGAACTAGTTCCGTGAAAGTTCTATTTTGACTATTTGTGTTCTGTTTGACTATATTTCTAACGGAATATGGCCAAGTCGTTTCTATAGTTTCTTTCAAAAGTAGATGAAGCAAGCATTCATGCACTAAAGAATTCAAGATTAATGTTTGTGAGACTTCGCCATTCCTTTGCCAATAAAACATTTCATTTCACTTCATTTTTTCCTTGTCTAGATATGTACTTCGTCAAATGATATTTTAAGGAAAGGTAAATGCGTTATTGCATCATTATAATTTGAATTTGATTTTTAACTGAAACCGAATGGAAAGATATGCAGTACTGGATAGGCTGCTATGAACACAAAAAAAAAACATGACCATCACTCTTATGGATTTCACAGAAGTGTCGTGAGCATGAAAACCTTTTCTTCACTGATGTGTCACATCTGCGACCAAATAACGTGTTAAAATCGGTACCTAGAAACTTGTACAGTACTGTATACTACAGGAACGATGCATTTCTTAATGTGGCATACAATAATACGCTATAGACCACATTGTTGCTTTGATCTTGTTTATAAGACGGATTTATTGCGATTCGATCCCCAATTGAGTCAAAATGTCTTATGCGAAAGTGAGAATTCCTCCAACTGATTGTTTGCTCACTATTTATTATCGTTGAAAATAATTTTGATTTCCCTTTATTATTAAAAACACATAATTCACGAGGGAGATGGAATCGGATGAAAATCGTGAACATCTGTAATGCTGGCAGAATACATTGAAAAAGAAAAAGTGCTGACTATTTCATTAATTCACCCCTAAAATTCATAAAGGTCTATATCTTCCACACTGAATTACACAAAAAATATGTGTTTTCGATGGAATATAATTTGGTTAAATTCAAAAGAATATTTGTTTCATGTGATTTTTATTAATAAAAAAAAACTTCCAAACCAAATCCGTTCTACTGTTAAATAGAAAAATGAAACATCCGTTTTGAAAATGAATTTAAAGATGAATGAGAGATTTAACTGAAAGATCAAAGTGGAAAAAAAAACGATTTCTATTCGGCTTTAAAACAAGTTATATGTGCAGTATATTTAAAAATGTACAATTTTCCCTTTCTTTTTTTTCCTCCAGTAAATTTACAACGTTTTCAACAACTACAGATATCAGAAACGTTTTATAGATCATGACTGTAAAACCAACTGTTCTTTTAAACATGAGAAACAGTAGGGATCGACGATAAACCCTAAAATAAAAGTAAACAAATACGATTTTAGCTTGACCTACGTTTCACGCAATACGCCTCCAGTACGGATTTATCTACGTACAGTCAAACGAAGAGAAAAAGTCGGGATTTAGAAAGGAAAAAGTAGCGAACTTTTTTTTTTAAAAAAAAACCGTGAGAGAAGTGGAAGAAGAGGAAAACAAACAACAATTCTGAAAATACAAAAAAAAACCTCAACTTCTCAACACGTGATTTGCATTAAGCTGCCGACTAATAATGATCCTCCTATATGTATATAACGATGAAATTGTCGTCATTTCATGCAAATTTGGTAAATTTCAACCATTCAAAAAATTAGTTTCCGCCTCGAGTACATGAAATGTTTCGTTTCTTTGATCACGAACTAATAACGAAGTTGAAAAATATAATTTTTGTATACTTTTTTTGTAAATACAATTCTTCATAACGAATCAATAATTTAATTTCCGTTATACAACCGAAAATATCATTATTACTATGAAACTACAATTTAGCCAAAAATAAACTAATTTAAAGGACTCATTTAGTGTACTGAATACTGATAGGGCCTAAATTGGATACAGAATCGATTCTGAGACTAACAAAAAAAAAAAAAGTTAAGCTACCCCATCAGTAACTACCAATTAAATGCTTCAAATACATTTGTGGTACACCATTTACAACTTTGATCAACTTGACTTTAACAACTTAAGCTGAGTTCATCTACGCTTCTTAAGTCTCGACTTAACTTGCTTGACCTCACTTCTCTTGATCAGAACGTGCGTGTGGCGCCTCCACCAAATTTTCAACTTTTACACACGAAAGTACTCCGGGGCATCCGCCAAAATTCAAAACTGTAGTAGGATCGGCATCATATAACTAACATCAACCTTGTTTTAAGTCATCCTTTTGCTCCTTGAATTGAGAAGAGTTAAAGCATGTATCGAGGTAAAGAACATCAAGTTGTTGAAACAAATCCGAGTCTTGTGAAAAAAACAAAACCGCGTCTTAAAGAAGCCAATAGCCATATCGTGGATTCTAATAAATCTGCATCTATCAAAGGTTCGCAGCTTTTCTTGAAATCGTTACACAATAATCTTGCTATTTCTCATACATTTTTAGAAGAAATTAGCAGGCGCATACAGAGTTTTGCGTGTTTCAGCCCAATCTATTGTTCTAGAAGACACTTTGGAGAGTTACAAACTAGTTATAAACGGTCAAAACAATTTGAGAATCTTCTCTTAGTTTGAGTTATGCATAGCTCTAGAATGCCAATCGATTGATCAAGATTGATGATCATTTGTCATCCCCCTCTTTACCACTTTTGATACTCTATAGGCCCTTATTTGTATTTCGATTTGCAACTCAATAGTATTTGAATGAAACTACGTTGTGATTGTGAATATTGTTCACATTCTTCATTAAAAACTGACTGTCCAGTTTAATACAGTTGTTTATCATTCTGTGTAACTGTCCTTAAAAAAATTGAAGAATTTTCTATAGTGTGCCAATCCAAAGTCGCCTAATCCTTGTTGTACTTCTTGACGAACAATTATTTCTTACAATTTAAAGAATTTCATCATCTGCCCTTCTCTTGAGATGCTCATCCTATTATTTCATCTTGTTAGCAAACCATTCTCCGACACTTTTCACGTTACGTTCTTTTATTATTCTCACTTGTTTTTCTGTTGCGTTTTTGGGAAATATTTTTTCAACTTAATAATGAAGCATCTACAATATGTCCACTAGATAATTGTTAAGTTTAAATTGTCGCTACTATTGTGATGTTTTTTCATTTTTTCGACTTCTACAATTCAACTATTGTGTGACTGTGCCTCATTTTCGCAATCACGAGGTCCGTTACTTTATGTCTGGTTTGCGTTTCAGACGGACTTTTATATGGCAGTAATTTCCGTTCTAGGAATCATGTTCCTGAATACTACCCCTATATTCTTGAATATTTGAATTACTAAAGGGTAGAAACGACCCTAAAGCAGACTAAAGCGTGTAGAGAGATATGGACACATCAACATTTATTAGGTCGACAAATTCCTTTCTGCCTAGTTAAATTAACACTAAATTAGTTTAAATACGAATATTTTGTACACACGAAAAATTAAACATGTGTATTTAGGGTAATGTGGTGAAATCTAGACCAGTATGTAGTAATAGATTGAAACACCTGGTAATTTGACAGTCGATTTCAGATGGACGTCTTTGTTGTAAAGATACAACGAAAAAAGTGTTTCTCTTATCAACTGGATGCTAGTGGAGTATCCTACTGTTAAATGTGTAATACTTGAATACTGGAGCGGAAAGTGGTCGAGATAAAATCGGTAGTTAAGGGAGAGGAACAGAATGAAAAAAAAAAATTGTAACGATTTGCTGGTTTGTTTGTGGACATGTCGAGCATCCCCCCATAAAATATACGCGTATTTTGTTTTATATTTAACAGTGTCTTTATAAATGAAATATATCTTTTTAAAAAATCATTGTGGGATGTGAAAGAGATTGATCACTGTAGGTTCAAGTTTAGACTGTGCGTGCTGTTAGAAAATTTGTCTTGGCATCTTTTCCACCTTATCAAACTTTTCCTCTCTTTTATTCCCATTGAATTTCCTTCTACATGCAATCACATTCGTCGACAGTTTTGTGAGCAACCGTATTTGTCACCATGATTCTATAGATTGATGGTTCACCGAAAATGTACAATATTCCCCCATTCATAATTCTAACATTATTCTATTTTATTTTTTGACAGTAGTACGTACAGTAAATTAATTTGTCACCCTTGTTGGATAATTATTTCCAATAAACTTTATAACTGGTTTAAGGCTTTAGAATTTGTAAAGGTGTAGCCAACTTGTAGGATTAACTCTATAGAGGATTAGTTTGTGGTTACCTAACCAGAACAGACTAATGAGAGTGTCATAGACCAAGAGAAATACGAGAAAATTTGAGGAGTACCGCCGCCTCAAGCCAGAACAGACTTAATGTAACAACCACAACATTTACATGGAATTGCCTAGTTCTTTAAATAAAAACCAACCTTTCGTTAACAAAATTTACCACAATCTACCTCTTTTTATGAAATTACGTTTCACATAAAAGTTATAACAAAAAACTGTTTAAAAATAGATCAAAAGACATAAAGAATATTTGGGATCTCTAATGCTTCTCTAGATAGAGGGTATTTCGCGTAATGGTCCTCATAAAACTTTCCAATAACTTGATTATTTCGTAGATATATTCTTGTACGTTATAGGATATTAGTATTCTGATAGCGTTTTTCTCAAGCTTGCCACGTAAAAGTCAATACACAGATAAAACACAACGACGACAACGACTATCAGTCGAAAATATCACCAAAACTATTCGTATTCTTATCACACAACAATCGTATAAACTTTTTAATAGCCACAATTACAAATTACATAAACTATGATAACATGAAATTAAATCACAAAAACCGACAATTATAATGGTAGAATGGATCTTTAGTAGTTTTTTTGGAAAGTTGAAATTTAATTAGGGAAAATGTTTTCTTGTTAGTTCACTAGAACTGTAAAATCATTACTAAAACTGTGATAAATTCCCCGTTTTTGGAATGTTATACACAACTGTTATGAGTTTTTGTTTCGTTATACTCTATCCCATACCAAAAAGCCATCTTTTAAAGTGGCAAGTTTGAAAGTTTCTTTGGCAATAAATGAGTTCCGTTTGAGGAAATTGAAAAGTATAGAATAGGAAACCCTTGGTGTTTATCAAGTGATGTGTTATGCTTCGAATAGTGTTATTCATTTTTTTTTTCTGAAATATGAAGCTTGATTAGTTTTAAATGACTCTATCAACGATCCTAGTGTTGCTCTTGTTAGAATTGAACAATTTCTTATTTTGTTCCTTTTCTTCTATAAACCTCTACTTATGTGGAGAATGAAGAAAAGAAGGATCATTTTAACAAATACCGCAGTAAAATCGTTTCAATGGTGCACTTTTATCTGTAACACCGTTCAACAACTATACTGAAAGACGCAATTATCGACAACGACTTACGCCTTATGTGCTTATCTATCTACGAATACGGGATTCACTGAATTGCATACATACAATATAAATGTAGAAATCAATACATTCTTGGAGCATTGCGACGAGTCTAATTACTGATAATAAATAATCGAAATTAACTGAATATAAAGACTACAGACTGTATTTCTTTCATGGAATCTTATAACGGTTATTTGAGTCTCTTTGACACGATAAAATGTTTGTAATCAATTTAATTAATGTAAAGGCGCGTCCAGACCGAGTGCACAAAACTGCACCGAACAAAACGTTCTATTATTCGCTGCACAAACATACGTGGAGCCAGATTTGGCTCTCAACTAGGTCCACATCGGACAAGCAGAACTGCGCGCGCACTCCTTTTTCACTACAGCTCTGTGACACTTTGCACATGTGCTAATTCGAAGTTGCGCGGTTCGTACGTCAAATCAGCCTGCCCAATCTACCGCTGCCTCTCTTCTGTTTGGTTCGGCGCAATTCTACGCACTTGGTCTGAACGCGCCTTAAGAAAGATGCGTTCATCCCATCATCACCTACAGAAAGTCTACTGTATATCTTCGTATACGGTTTCCTTTACATCGTTCAACAATAGCCATTTACTTGAAATAAGTTGTTGAACGTCCTTATTCTCATCACAACAATTTCACAACGTTATGTATCAATTAATTTTGAATTTTAGTGAAACTAAATAGAGAACAGAGTTATTAACGCTAGAAAATCAACTAACAATCAAATTCGTACTTCAAACAACCAATTTAATCAGTTGTCCATTAAGGTTTCAATCAAATTACATTACAAACTTGCAAATAATGCGACAGTTAACTTTTGTATTTAACACTGTTGTTTGAAAAGAGACCAATATTATTAATATAGAATGGTAGGCAGAAATACGTAGTTATAGTTTGAAATTTTGTTGACCAAAAGAAGTTGTTTATGGTTTATTATTGGTGGCTTTTCAACAATTGAATTCCACCCTTTAGGTGGTCGCAAAAAATATTTAGTGGGTCATTCACCATATGAACTGGAGGCCAGTGCAAAAAAAAAGGGGAAATAGGCGGAATAGCGAAATAAAAAGAAAGAACTTAGGAAAAATAATAGTAGTAAAAGCTACTTAAATGAATGGACCAGTAGCGTATTTTTTTGTGGAACTCGGCCAGATAAATTATATAGTAAAGGATGTAGATGAATACGGGAATTTTCGTTCAATAATATCACTTCCAAACGTTTTATTATGAGTAATATAAAACCCAAAACGCAGAAATCCCATGGAGCTCAAAACTGCCAGCGTTACACAACAGAAGTCCGTGGCTTTTTGTAGTTTATTATCCGAGAAAAAGAGTGGGAAGGAGGGAGGTAGGTAAAGAAAGAATGATGGAGAGAAAGAGAGAAAACCGGTTGCTCGTAAGTGGAGCAACCTGTACGTAATTGCATTGTTTAAGAAAATAATTCTTTCTGATAGCAACGCATTCACTTATGAGAAAAAACGATGGACTTACAATACATGGACTCCGAATTGCGGAAGGTGGAAGTGTAGCCTAACACTTTTAGAGACAGATAGCTTGTTCCGGGGCAGTCTTATTCTTTGCAACTGATCGTGAGTTAGTGTTGCTAGGTACGGAGTGAAATCGGTAGAAGCAACCGGTAAAATTCGGTAGATTGTACTATTATGTATGTATGAGCATGCGCGGAAAGTCAGACAGAGACAACTTGCACCAGTGCTATTCTCTGTCCTTAAAACTTGATGTGTACGAAACTCCACCGTTGTTTAGCATAGGGATTCGGAGTACATGAAAAAAACAGGATTGGAGCATAACTAGGCGTTATGAAATTTTCAAGTGAGAAGCACGAGGCCAGAAACATCTGCTGTTGTGCGAACTGATATTCGATTCAACTGTAAGCTCCACGTTATAGGGATAGGTTTTTTGCTTCACCTCATTCTTGTGCTTGCTCAAATATAAAAGTCGCAGAATTCACACCTTAGTTGATCCCAAACAGTGCTTATTTTGATCAGTTTGTTTCACGAGAACTACAAAAAACTGGTAGATTCTGAAAGGTTTTCACTTCCGTTTTAGAATCAACAAACAGAATAAGATGTTTTTATAAGCACCATCCATCAAAAAAAATTCCATCTTTGTAAAAACGAAATACCACCCCCATTCAACGGTCATTGAATTTTATTGTCTCTTTTATAATTTACCGGCGAAAAAAAACAAAGTAACAATCAAGATGCGCTGAGATATGCCAACACTTTAAAATGCTGACGAATTGTTATAAAATATTTTACAAAGAAGGAAGAAAGGGGATTGCAGGAGAATTATGCGGGAACCACCAAGTCATAGTAAACAAAAACTTCCAGAAACACTTTGATGGTAAATGATAGGAGATTACAATGGTATTATGTTTAAAACTACTTAAATACTTGTCTTTAGTTTAGGATATTTTAGGATATTCGCCTGTGAATATATGAGGATCCTTACAACGTACAGGATGATGCTGTTGATGTAAAAATCGTTCTATTGTATAGTAGAAACCAAGATGTAATTGGAGAATATGTAAATAATTTATTTACGTATGCTAAAGTATTCTGCAAATTAGTTGTTTATTTAAACAAGAAATTTGCTAGTATTTACGTCAATATTCTGTATATAACAAGTAAATTTAATTTAATGTTTCTGAAATTTTCCATATATTTAATTTGTTGTTAGTTGATTTCGTTTGCTGGTCGATGACTTTAAAATCGAAACGTGCTAAAAAGACTGTTTTCCCCCATCTAAACAAGTAATTTCAAATAGAAACACCCCCATACATATAAATCAATAAATCCGCTGTTAAAAGATTTTTATCAACCAACTACGGTTTTAAGTGTCTTAAAGTTACAATAAATCAAATTTGATACAATATAGCCACTATCTTTTTGTTTTTCAAAGGGAAACTTTTGACCTCAAAAAGCGATTCTTATATCCTCCAAAGTTTTGTTGTTGTTTGTCATAATAATTTGAACTTGTCTATTCGTAGAAAATACAAAAATGTATAAATTTTTATTAAAAAAACACCACTCAAACACAATACACAAGTGCTTTATTGTAACACCTGAGTATAACATTAATTATTCATTAATTTTACGCTATATATCTAGATGTGAAATATTTGAATAGGACGATGCCGACCTTTTAAACTCTTCCCTAAGGTTATAAGCAAAGATATTTCCTTTCTCTCTGCAGATTTTACTGCAGTGAAACAAAAGCATATATATTATGGTTTCAAATATACATTTACCATAGTTAGAACATGGTAATTGCCAGATCGTTAAACTGCATTTAAGTAATTGCTCCAGTGAGATTTTACAGTTAAAATAGAGTTAATTTTTGGAATTGACACAGGTTTAGCTATCGCAACAAGATAAGACAGGTAATTTTGATAATATTCTCGAAGGGTAGATTTGTTTTTCTCATTTAGAAGAAGACGAAAAAAAAAACGTATATTATCTTGGTATTTTAATACGAAAATTGTTCCCGACTACTTAGGTACAGCTTACAATAACAAACATACAAAAAGCCATCTTCATTCACGTAGTGAACAAAAGATGATGTATTGTTTATGTTGGAGAGATGTTCTGAAAATGGACCTTAACTAAAATGTTGTTTATGGTTATATACATGATAAACTATCTTAATAATTAATTCTATGTTGTATAAATTATTATTAGCCTAGAGAAACGCTTAGTTATACCACAATAGTAGAAAATATGATTGTTACTTAATTTAAGTACAATTTGTATACTAAATTAAGCTCTATAATATATTTAATCAAAACTTGGTTGATTTTAAATTTGATTTAGTATACAATTAGAGAGTGGAAGACTCAGATGTTAAGGGAAAATTTTAAATTGGCACAATTGGTTGGAAGAAGTAAGTACGCCGCAAACGATGCAAAAAACAAACAATACAAAAAAAATTAAACTTTGAAATTAACTGTTAACAATATGTAAGATGTTTTTATCTGGATCTGTGTGCGGGTGTGTGTGTGTGTAACAGCGAAAAAACGAAAACAAAAACAAAACATTTAGTAACATCTGGAAATAGAGAATCAGAAAAAAAATTTTAATCTTAAAAAGCTGTATTTATTACAACAGATTTAAATTGTAGAATAGTAAAAAAACACATGTAATCTGTACATGTGGTTTTTATGTTAATTGGAGCTAAAACATATCAATGAAGAAAAAACGCTAAGACTTGGCTCTCAGACTAGCAACTTGTTACGGTAACACACGACGGCAGTTTTTATCGATACAAAACTTGCAAACTTCATAGAAAACTCGACTTTTAAAAACGAGCCACACTCAATCACTACGAAGGCACTCAACTATCAACGAATCTATACATGTACTGCAGTTGTGACGCCACAGAAAGTTGCACCACTTTTAATTAGCGCAACAATTTGGCCGTGTTGAAAGTCTACACAAACATCAAACTATAGTTATTTCAGTGCTCTCATACACTCCAACGTGGGGGAAGGAGGTACAGAGTAGGATGGATAACGTATATACAGGCGCAGTGTATAGACTACAGATCACGAATGTAAACACAGTGTACACCGCATTCCAGGAAATGTCTTGATCTACTCATGCAGTTATACAGCAAAGTAGGGTGAATCACATAATTAGGAATCCATGGGAAGACGAATTCCACAAAATATCTTAAACCAAAATAAACCGCAGTAAACGTTCTACTATGAGCGATCCAAATCATGACTCGACTCAAGTTTGAACATCACATGACAGTTTGATCAAAGAATAAGTCGTTGAATGATCAGTAATGTAAAAGTAGCGTTATTTTGACGAACTTCAACAATTTTCATTATCATTAAAGGCGTTCATTTAATAATAAATTCAGCTTAGTGATTGATCAAAGTAGATATTTATTTGTCAAATACTGGATTTTGATAAAAATTGAGCTTAAATGTGAGATGAAAAATGCACCGTTAGACAAATTGTTAAGCCTGCAAGCCTGCAACGTTCACAAATTTATTATTTTCTATCTAGCAAAGTTGAGAATAAGATGGAAGTTTTATAGAACGACAAGTCAAGTTTTTTTTTTCTCTTCATAATATCCAAAGAAATATGAGAACAGAACAACTGTCCGTTGTAATAAGGCAAGTTGTAAAGTTCAACTTCAAACATCATTTTGTGTATGATTTATAAATGTCACAACCAATCAAAATCGACACACTTATAATTGTTCTGAGTATTTGAACAAAACTGATGTTAGAGGTCTTTCTAGATCCAAAATACACAGGATGGTAACCTGACCGACTTTTGCCGATATCGGGTTAGTCGGAGGAGGTTTCACATTAGCCAATAGACTTAACACATCGTTATATCTGACTATTGACGGCACACGAGTTGATGATGTGGGCGTGTTTCCACGGTGACCTAGTTCTTAATCGGTGTATTTTTTGTTCAAGCAAGACCTCTAGACATTCTTTTATCGCTTTTTCAAAGCAGAAAGCTAGCATCACGCTGTAAAACTCAAGTTTCCTTGATGAATTACCTATAAGAAGACAATATAGGAGCTATTATGTAACCATTACAAGAAAAACTTTGTCTCATCGGTTATAGGAGACGGGATTGTTTCTAAAGTTTGCGATAATAATTTGTGCGCAGTATAGTTGCGTGCAACGTAAAAATAAGAAAACTATCCTACTCTTTTCTTATTATTGTTATACCTATGTTCTTTGTTGCTTTATTTACGTCATGCTCAGTATAGTTGCGCGATAGCAATCTTTAACTGACTTGCTATAAGACATTTACGTATTGTGTTTGCATACATCAGACATTTATTGTATTGTATTTTAACTCATCTGATGCTTTAACTGAAGCTCTAAGTCTTTGAAAATGTGTAGTAGTTGTGTATTCGCTATTTATTACATGCTTTACTGTGAATAGTTGGATTTTTTGCAGTTGAAATTTGAAAATGTAAAGCTCAAACCACCTGAGAATTTCAAGATACAACGCCTTTTTCCAACTGATAATATTGAGAAGAGAAGTGTATTATAATCGCAAATTTAATTCCAAATTGTTTGCTAACCAATTCGATTGTAAGAACTGTTCAAGAAATGCAATCGATAATTTAAAGCTTGACTGCCTATTCCATCGTACAAACCTAATTTACTCGTTGATAATATCATCTGCAGAATCAAATCCTATGAAATGGTTATGAAAAATTACCGTAAAATTTATTTAAAAAAAAACAAAAATGAAAACTATTCAACGTTCTGTATAATACAAGCTTTCAGAAAGACATACAGTATGCGGGTGCTATGGTTATCACACAATGTTGGAAGCTGTGGAATTTGGAGACTTGAATACTTAATGAGCACACTGTCACATACACACTTCTATATAATGTACAAATACGAGTTATAGGCAATTTATGACCCTTATTATAAAGCAGATCTACAAGTTTGGAAGTCATATGACCATACCACCGTAATACATAGTAATCCCCCTATATACATATATCTGGTTGAATATAGATTGAAATGTCACCAACAATGTCCAAAATTGGGTAAACAATGGAAATCAGTAATTTCATCTGTGCGAAACGTGAAAGTAAAATAGTAAAATTTATTAGTGACTAGTTTTATTAGAGTACAATTGATAAAACAAGAACAACATCCAACACAGAGAGAGAGAGATTCAGTTTACAAACTGAGTTATGACAATATAACTGAATTTACGTAAAAGCGAGCTATTTCAATGGACGGATTAAAATTCAAGATGGAACAAGAAATTATTTATTGTTACACTGCTTTACATTAACATTAACTAATTATAAACAACGAACAAAACTCTAAAAGAGAAAATTATTTGTTTTTATAAAACTTTAACTCAACAACTGCACGAACGAAATCTGGAAGATGTCTAAAAGTGATTTACACTATATACAGTGTAGATGAAAGAAATTACGTAAATTAGAAGAAAAAGGAATAAGACAAGTTAACGTAGAATAAAACTCATCTAGAAAGATAAAAGCACTAATGCACTGAAATTGTTGATAATGTACCGATATCGTATAATACAATCAGCAAGAGAGATACAGGAAATTTCCTTTACCTACCGCTTAAGATTACGCCTTGTCTAAATCTGAATTATAGATAAATCAGATTATGGTGTTCCTAGAGACCTATTGTACAAAAGAGGATAATAGATTGTCAGATGCATTGTGTTTGCTTCCTGTCCCAATAATAACCTGTCAGTGGTTGTGTATGTGTATGTAAAATATGGACGAACCATCAAATTTTCGTCGAGTTTGTCAAATTAACTAAAATTTGGATGGAAATACAAAGCTTCAATGTTGACAATTTAAAAACATCAACAATATCAAATTCATCCATTTGAAATAGTAATTAAAGCATATTTTATTTGAATAGGCGCAGGCAATTGGGGCAATGTTGCAGATGACTAAGATGACCTTGCACTGCATTGCGTCAATTGTCTGCGCCGACCCACACGGCGTCTTTTTCGCACGCTAAGCCCAACTTAGACACTTTTGCACACGTTCATAGATTGACAAACGCGCAGATACGTCGATACACACGCGATGTAGCATGAATGCAATGCAAAAGAAAGCGCGCAGTAACAGCGAGTTTTTTGTCTGAGAAGACGTCGTCCGCATTAAGATTTTAACTGGGGCTCATTTAAAATCGTGATGAAATTAAGACTTGCAGTTTGTTTTAATCAACAGACGCAATTAAAAGAAATTAAAAATTGTATTAAAGTTTTGTCTGCCATTTGAGTAATTATTGTAAAATTGAGGATCTCCCATTGTTCAAAGGCGCCAATCGTTCTTAAGCCAACCCTGACTACTTCTATTACCAATTTTATAATAAATAGGCGTATTCTTATGTTGTCTATCAAGTCAAATTTACGTCAATTAGAGATTAACTTGATATTCCAGCAAGTTATTTAGCATGACGGCTCTGTCAGTAAACCAAATTAGCAAATATCCGCTAAAAATTTTTCATGGTAATTATGAAAGTTTACTGTTTATTATAAAAACTGTACGATGTCGTTTCCAACTATAATCCAATCGTAATCTAATTGGATTAGAAGCGTTATCTCTTTTATTTATTATAATTGACAGGAATCTCTTAAAACCAGAACTAGAGCAACATTGAATTTCCTGCGTTGTTTTTGTCTACAGACTGCTTCACTTAAGCGAATCCTTTCACAACTTATCGTTAACTCCCCTTCTATCATCTATACAATTGAGAACTCTATATGTATCAGTTTAAGTGAAACTTAGAATTTGTTTGAATAAGACTTCGCCTAGTGTAGTGGCGTTTTAGCATGAACAACAATATAAACGAACTTTGAAAGTTTAAATATTTGCAAAACTGATCGTTGTCGAGTAGAAAACCTATATAAACCTATGTTTATTCTGTCACGTATGAACACATAAGACAACGTTTTTCCATCGAAAAACTAATCTACAACATAACAGTTAAGAGAATCGTATTGGTCTTCAACGAAACTTCAGATCGAATGAAGCAATACATCATTTTCAATTTTAATTCAATTATGAGATACGAGAAGGACAATGTTAACATGAACAAGTCTTGTTATAATTGATTTTATTTCATCTTTAGAAATACATCATTTCCAATTTCAATCTTCTTCATTGTAAATCCTCTTGATCGCGCCCCGTCATTCTCTTCACTCACTGTTTCGGTATATATTGTTGTATCGATAACGAAAACTATACCATAAAATTCAATTTGCCGGTGACGCGTTCCTTAATTAAATTTAAAAATTTTTTTTCTCTACTTTCGTGTGTCGAGTTAAATTGAACCGTGGTGATATCTCATCCAATACCCAAGTATTTCTTTTTTTTCCGATATTATTGATAGAATAGGAAAAAATTTCATTTCGGTGTATAAAGGAAACACGGCTTTTGGAAATTTCCACCTTTGTCACGTGACAACGGTGTAGTAATTTGTTTTATAACGTGTCGCTTTGGGGTGAGACTTCAGCTTAATTATGTTTTTTTTAATATAAACTTAAAACGTCTAACAAATAAAAGGAAAATTGAAGGATTTTTTTTTTAGAATTCCACGCAATATAACAAGAATCGTGGAAATTTATGGCAGTTTTTCCTTAGCTTCAGAATGAATTTTTAATTTCCACCGATAAACCATGAAAAAGACAATATCTAGAAGAATGTTTTACAAGAAGCATTGCTTCATCAATGGAAAAATTTACAAATTGGATGATTTTTGATGTGTGTCTATTATTCAACGATAGCTTAGCAAATAAAGGATCTTTAATCTACCAAAATGTACGTTTTTTCACCTTGACAATGGAAGTGCCCTTATAGATCATTTGTAAATACGGAAGTTTAGAAAAATGCGAACTAGTATGAAGAAAAATGAATTGTTCTTGCTTCGGCAGATCAATTTTTTTACTTTATATTTGATTTGTAGATGACCTAGAGCAACACTTTTTCTTACAATCGTATTACTACAGTTTTTTCTTTCTAATAGAACTTTAGAAAAGTTAAATGGAATAGATTGAGCTGCCAGATGGTGAAAACATTAAAACGATCTTCTCTCTTAACAATATTAAGAAAATAAAGATACTAAACTACAGATGAAAATCAACACGAATATAACAAAGATCACGTCTGCATATAATTGCCAAATGTAAGGGTAATTAAGGGTGGGTATTGTCATAAAATATATAATGATAAAAACGGTTTTATTGTAATAGAATTTCGAACAAAAACCAACAATATGCGATTTTAACAATCGCATACAATTTTATTTCAACTAAATACGTTATATGTCCAATGTAATGTAGGGGTTGAGGATAATTACCGTTTTATCATTGTCACGTTTTTAAATGAAGTATTCCTCCAAAAAAAAAAGAAATGGATAATTGCAGCATTGCTAATTTATCATGTAATTATCCCATAGTGAATTCGACATTGATTTTGCTTTTACTATTTCATAATGTAATAGTTCCTGTAATATAGTGAATAGATGACATTATTGCAGATGTTGCAAAATTCATTTGTTCGTTTTATTTGTTATTTTGGAAAGATATCAATTTAGTGTAATTACATTGCAGTAGAGCCCAATTATCTAACAAAACTTTTTCTATATAACGATACATTATCTATTTGTAGAAAAATCAATTACTTTAAAACATTCATCATTTTATTTGAAAATAGTTGATTTGTGATCAATACTATGGTTTATATTTGAAGTTTGTTGACCAGTAAAAACGTTGATCATAATCGTGCGTGCGCTGTTCTGCGATTTTACAACGTCACGACTATAATCGCTTCTCGCTAATACCCAAAGTGACTCAAAATCATCAATAATGTGTTTCGACCCTTAGGGGCACTATATTGTTCTGCATTAAAAATACATATACTCAAGTCTGCAGTTTTCACATATTAGCGCGATGCAATAAATGCTATTGTGGTAATAGCGCGAAATCGTAAAGACACGCAATTTGATCTACTGATATTGTACAGAATTTTATCGGGAGTATTGCAGAAACTTGTACAAGTCTATACTTGCCGATTATTGTAGCAATTCGTTCAGAATCAAGTTGTACACTGTTGCAAAACGTCCAATCAAATATGGCTAAAAGACATACGTCTACTCTCCATGATTTATTGCAGTAATCATCTCCATAGTGAAAATTATATTGCGTGCGTATGAAAACGCTCATACGCTACAGTACTGTTCAACTATAATACTGTACGTAAGCGATTTAAACGTATTAGTGTCATGTTGCTTACAAACATGCATTTCGCTATTGTGTAAAAATCAAGTGCTTCTTTTTGTTGGAAAAAAAACCGGTGAATTGAAACATGTTATGCTATTCTACTAGAATAGCACACAGCTTTCAATGGAAAATTTGCACCAAAACGTTGCTTCAAGGAGAAAATCACTAAAGCAGCATGAAATACCCAAGAGTATAAAATAGTAAATTCAAGATCGATAGTCTGCTTACTGTCGTGTCTGAATTGTATACGTTTCAGTAACAATTGGTAATTATTGTTACTGCAAATGTTTTGAAATATTATAGATTTCGATAAATGCTACAACTAAGATGGAGACAAAAGCAGGATACTTTTGTCTTTCATTAATACTCGATTCGAAATTAACGGTTTGTTTTGTGTCTTAGGCTTGCACCACACACTGGAAGCAATGTTAAAAGGACAACGGCGTTCATCCAATGTATTTATTAGGCTCAAAGACCGAAAACGTTCACTGAGCGAACAAATTGACCACAACGCGTTATGGCTTCTCAAGTTCATCCACAATGCAAATTTCGGGTTGTGGCACTTGTAAAAGTGAACACAACGCCTATTGGCAAAAACAAAGCGATATTTGTGTCGTGATTCTTTTAAGATTTGACCACTACGCGTTGTGGTAATGCAGAAATGCAACAACGCGTACCGCTCGTTATTAATCAAAATACTGCGATCAGTGCTCGTTATCTTCAACTCACTCAATTTATCATAAAATATCGTATTTTTAGTAGCCACGATCAGCGTTCATTGACACTCTTGGAACAAATTCGTCGTTGGTTTACATTACGCGTTTGACGAGGTACAACGTGTCAACCACGAAACAAATTACGCTTTGAGGCCACTTTGAGTTCGCCAACACGCATTGTGTTCATTTTTTGCAAGTGCCATAGCCCGAAATTTGCATTGTGGATGAACTTGAGAAGCCATAACGCGTTGTGGTCGATTTTTTCGTTCAACGAGCGTTTTCGGTCTTTGAGCCTAACATATCTAACGACAAATAAAACTTCAAAGGTAACGTTTTATAGCCGTCCACACATTGACCGATATGTTTTGTGCAACTATTCGGAGCTAACTGAAGTTGATATCAATGTTTGTACGCTCACACAATATTACCGTAAAGAATATGATCCCACATTGGCGGCGACGTGTGGCGCTCAACTAAGGCTAAACACATAGTGAAGCAGCGAGCAAAGCAGCGATGAAAGCGGAGAGCAAAGCGGCGAAAATAAACAAATGCATTCCTGTTGGACCGCGTATAGTGGAGCTACGAGCAACGATGCAACAGCGCTGTGATACGCGAGCAAAGCAACGATTTCAAACAATTTTGAATTCTCTGCTATCATCGCTGGGCAAATCGTTGCTTAAAATGGAAATTGAGACATTCAAAAGTAGTGTTTTTATTAAAAAAACCTCTGTGGGACCAAAAAAACAGTCATTCAAGCAAAAATCCTGAGACAGTTCGATTTTTATTTTGAGGGGAACACATTTCAATGTCATTCGAGACCTTGTTGCGTCAGCCCCTTATCCCTAGCAGCCCTCAACTAAGGAATCTTAAATAGCAAGGGGGTCATCAAGTAGCCCCTTATTTGGAAGGTATTTTAATTTTCTATATGGTGGTATGGTAATTGTTTTCGGATTTGTTAGATATTTTTGTAGAAATGTTGATTGTACTTAGGTAACTACAAGACATATCCATGATCGTTGCACGATTTTATACGCCTCACTATGTGTTGGTAAATTTTTATCAACGCTACATTCGATCTCCGCTTTCATTGCTGCTTTGCTCGCCGCTTCACTATGTGTTTAGCCTTAGACTCGCAAGTGTGCGAGCTACTGCGCGATTTTTCAAGGCCAAAACTGAGATTGTTCCGCTCTGTTCAGAAATCGCTATAGCAATGGTACTAATGTTGGTTCTGTATGCTTGCTGCTGATTGTGTTTTCACGCTCTGTAATCCAATCGTTAGTTTTTCCCTCTAAGGTAATGCAAATGTTCGAATTAAAGACAGTTTTGTCGGCTGTAAATTCTCAGTGCTATACAAAATGATTGTTCTGTGTATACCTACAAGTATAGAATAAGTTCAATGCAGCTGTAGGAATTTAATTAATTGCTTTGAAAAAGGACTGACAATCCACGGAAACGGTTTTATTTTACAAAAAAAAAAATAGATAAATATGAATTTCAAGTTAACAATTTGGTATAATTGAATATAAAGTGAATTTGCAAACTTCCACAGTTAATAACGCGTGTCGCTTGAAGCTTATAATTGAGTAATTTTCAAAGTATTTATTATAACAATGAACCGTTACATCAAAGAGAAACAAACAATAAAGGCAATAAAAAACCTAACTGAACACGTTCTCATCTTGTCTGGAATAAAATAAACAAATCAAAAAAAAATAACACACAATACATTGGACCTTTTTCCTCAAATATCCAGCTTTTCAAATTACATTATCTCATGTTTCGTATAATTCACTGTGAAATTACACTCTCACACACACCATACACCATACTTTTTCATAATATTTATCATAGGGACAACCGGTGAACTAGATGACACTGTTTTGTGATAAACGGTCTTTGAGTATCAAATATGACGTGACCGCATTAGACAGGCCATTTATTCACATTTTTTTTTTATCGAAATCGGAAAACGTTGTTAACACACAGGTGATACTACTGGAAATTATGCTGTGTTTTGTACGTTTTTTTTTTTCAGTAATGGAAGAGAAAGCAGCACCAAATAGGTTTCATTATTTACACAAATATAACGATAAACAAATTTTGTATTTTATCAACATGTGGACCAATGCGGGATACTGATATGTTGTCAAATACACTCTCTTTAAGGGCTTTATCGTTACAGATTGTTGAATTGTTAGGTAGTCATTGTTGTGAAACCTGTTCCATGAAAAGATAAGTATAAATAGAAGAGGGATTATAATTCTGAACAGAAAATTGAGAGAAAGAGAGAGATAAGTGGAATGATATTGTGTCAGATTTGTCTGACAAAAATTTAGTTGTAACAAAAAAAAATTCCCATTTATTCAACAATAAATGGAAAATATCAAGAATGCAATTTCAAGAACAAAAAAACATGAAAATATAACTTTGTCGCTTGTTCTCCACTCAAGAAACTTTATATAAATTTTTTTTTTAAATTTCATTAGATCCCCTCAAAAATATCCACTTATTTTATACAACCCCAAGGTAACCACTACTGAATCGTATAGAATGAGACGTGACTTCCAGACACAAACTTTATAGTAAAAATTGTCGCCAAAATGAAAGTTAGCCAAGTTTAGATTTTCCAGAGAAATTGTAGACGATGAACGACACTATATTTATGCCACGTGCTTTCTAAAGTATACCACCATCCCCTTTTCTGAACACAACTTCTCACTATTTGTTAATGTAAAACACTGAATAATAGCGGATGTTGAAGCCTACCCTATTATTTATTAGAAGAAGGGGCAAAAATGCGGTAATATTGAGGATGGATTCAGCCTCTTTTCAACGTTAATTTCAGTTTACTTAGGGACTTTCAAAAAATTTACGAATATGTCTAAAAGATAAGAATTCCCGGGTAAGCTGCTAGGTCAGTTCTATTGATCAATTGAATGTTTAAACGTGCTTTTGATTCTCACACACAAATACAACACGTCTTATGCAAAAATAAGATGGTGGAGAATTTGAATATCATACAATTTTGAGTGATTTTTCTCAGAAACAATATAGAGTTTTATAAAGTTTCATTGCTAGTCAAACTATAGACTTTTATACGTCTACTGGTAGTTTAATATGCAATCCAATCTCTGAAAGTTTTGCGACAATCTCTAGAAGAGAATAGTTTTGTATGTTTGTATCTTCAAATCAATTGTAAAAGTTTTGTTCTTTCGTTGAACAGTAAGAATAACTTCAACTATGTATATAAAATAAAAATTATCCAAGATTTCAGATGAATTTCACAAATCATCCCCATAAATAGCTTGGCAAATATAATAAAATATTTCAATGACAGGGGTAGATCTATATGAAAACTAATGAGACTTATCGTTGAATTTGAAAGCGCATTTGATTCCGATACGGTTCTTTTTATACGTGATTCCAATAGAAATACTATTATAGAGAAAAAACTGCCATAAATAGAAAATATTAATGAAAAATAATCAAATTGTATAAGATTTCTATATGCAATCATCAAATAACAATAGCACCATTACAAACTGGATAGTATATTAAATAAGAACGACGTTTCAATTTTCTGCTTCTTATTTATTCATTCTATACTTGTACGAATTAAATTTGCACCCTGGCCGTATTTTCAATTGCTCGCATTAATCAAACAAGCTTTTCTTCTTTTAAGCGTATATAGCCAGGCCCGGCCGTCGTCGTCGTCTAATCTTCAACATATAGAAAACCAATTACGTTGATTTCATTATTTTAAAATTTTGTTATTGACGAATTCAATGTTTCAATTAATAAATCATTAAAACTAAAGTCTAATTATGTTTTCGTGATTGCATGCTATATAAGCAAATGTTCATTACAGAGTTGCATTTCAAACGTAATCAACCACTACAATTCGTAGTTTCTATTTCCTTTATTATAAAAATTGGCTGTATTTACGGAAGTTTTATGAAACGTGGATGAAATAAGAAAAAGCATATTTCTACGGTACACCAATAAGATTATGTTCACAATGAATGAATACTACAACACTTCAAAATCTACTCTTGTGTTTATAGTGGCACTACAAGTGAAGTGTAATGAATAGAAAATGTTGCTTGTCTCTACAACGAACTGTTCAGTTAAAGCATATGTATCTGTTTTTTTCCCTTATTCACCAATTTTTTTAATCTTACTATAAGCGATACTTATTAAGGCATTAATGGAAAAACTGCTTCATTCAAAAATACTAGTACGCTTCTATCCAGGGGGCAGTTTATTGGAACATCCGTTTATTAGATCTGAAACGTGAAAAATTACCTGCAAGGGCACTTCTCTATTAGAAATTGCATAACTAATTCGGCTTGATTGGGCCTACCGGATGACCGAACCAAAACTGATCTAGCCCCAATGTGGCCCAATTAACCTAAATCTACTATAATTACGATTAACTATTTTAACTAACTGATAGAAGAGTTTCGGTGTTATTTATTCACGTATGACGCTTTGAATTTTGTCAGAGAGAATACAGTAGAGGGTGTTGTACAAACAGAATATAACGCAGATCATACAAAATACCTATGCCGCTAGGTTTGTGCTGGCCTAATTTAAACAAATGAATCTTCCCCAATAGTGACATACTTATTTTGTTACTACAAATATGATTGGTTTTGTAATGAAATGATTACAACCACCAATACAACAATATTTAACTAGAATACAATTCAATTGTTCAAATGCGTATGATGCAAACAGACCAATACAAAGGAATACAGTCACATTACTCTAATCATACGCCAATAATTCAACTGGAAATAACATAAACTCCAGGGATATCCAAACCAATGACACATCCGATCTCGTCTCGTTATGTTCTCGTTTCAACAACACAACCACACACACGAAAAAAAAACATAAAAATATCAATCTGTATTGACATGGAAACATTGAAATGTTCAGAATTGGAAATTAGAAAATTGTATTTAAATGCGTTGTTGTTGTTTTTTTTTTTTAGTTATTAGAGGATCCGATGGGATTCACAGTGGCAAATCATCACAAAAACTGAACATTCAATAGCCAGCCATCAATTATTCTAGATTAAGTATACAGTTTAATCAAAATTGATTGTGGCAAAATTTGCAATAATACCCCCATGAAATCTTCTAATATGATTGTTATTTTAATAACCGTAAACAATTAAGAAGATCCTTTATAATTTTCATGAAAAATCCCGTTATAAATAGCCAGAAGAAGTCAACAACTGTAGTGTAGGTAGGTATATAGTCGTTCCCTAGGGTAAAATACAGGATTTGAATAGGATAATTGTACTTACAATGACTCAACTTGAAATAACTCATTTTTCTTTTACAGCATTCCCTCTTTAGAGAATTAAATTCTAGATTTTATGATGGAAATTAATATTACTAGAATTGACGTAATTTGCATCAATGCAGAATAAAGTCGAGGAATTCTTGTAAGTTTCATATAAAATCAACAAAATTTTACAATAGTGGTAAGAAAGTAGAATTTCGTATTGACAACAATGCATTTCTTCTACTAAACATCTGTATCTGGAAGGAAATTTATAGAACAATACAGTTTAGGGAATTCAAACTACAAATATTCATTGTAGCCATACAAAATTTAAGGGTTGCAGAAGTTTTATCGGATTTCTAAACAGATTTTAGATCGAATTAGCTTGTATACCACCTGAGGTACGTTTTCACTTTGTTAGAAACGTCGTAGAAACATTACAAATCTTAAAAGTGTCGAAACTACGTACATTTCATTGTTTTCACGTTTTGATATCTAAAGATATTTTTTTTTTGAATAATTAAAGCTCCAAACGAGTTTATTGAAAAATTTCAAGAAAATTGATAGTGACAACGATTATGTTGCGGTTAGTTAACCTGTCAAAGCAACCATCGTAAATAATTTTCAGATAAACTGTAAAGGGACGCGAAACAGATGTGTGATATGACAAGATTCAAGCCGACATTCATTGAACTGAAACAATTAATAATAATGAAAAAAAAACCTTTATTTAGAATGTCGAGTTATCACCATAATTGATAAGCGGCTCATGGTTACCTTTGACAAATAATATAATTTATCTTCCGTAATCTGGTCAACTTGACTTTAATACAGTAAATATTTGCCAACGAGCATAAAGTTCGTTTCAAAGTAGGTACACTGTTTTGATGGATTTTTTTGTTAAGCATGTTGAAAACTAGTAATTAACTAGTTTCAAACTTTGCTAACTAGAATGCATCTCTATTAAAACAGACAGATAGAATTATCAGTTGGAAAGGTAATTCAATCCACGGATTGTATAAGTTTGAAACATATTAGAAGCAATTAACACATGGATTAGATAGTTTTGAATTGTTCCGGCAGCTTACAACAATCCAAGATGTATCTGCTAGCCACTCAGTTTTGTATGTCTGAATATTTGAAAATACAGTTGTAGTACAGAGTTAAAGCCATAAATCATCCAAAATGAAGATCATGGTGCCGAGTGTTATGTGAAAAATACAATAAAAAAGCTTTACCAGTCAAAATGAACACTGCAGTTGTCTCATCCCAACTTGTACGTTCTTTTGCAATCCTGACATTCAAGACACAGCATATGTTACTTACAAATTGTGAATTTTTCTTGTATCCAGCAAGATTTCGTACCGTATTCGCTGACCAAATAGAAACAGAATCGGGAGAAGGAGCGTTGGAAAGATAAAAAAATGCACTGATCAAGACATTAAAGTTCAGCTCGTGGGTCATTTGTGGCCCAGGTGCTGTACAGCCCTGACTAGACGCAGTTGTGTAATGGAACCTTTCAAACTTTCTTTACAGAGGAAAAGTAGAGGTGACCGAGACGGGATAGAAAAAGAGAACGAGAAAGAACAACCGGATACACGAGTTGTTTATGTTTACTTGTACCATCCTTCTGATAATGGATGTATATAATATAAATCAACCAACATAAGTTAGCTTATTCTATTTTTATCGCCATGAATGTCTTGGGAGTCAAATAGGTCAATTTAACGTAGACAGAGTATACACGACGTCCACTAAACTAAATTTCACACTTCCTTGGAACGCCGCCCATGTGTCACATGGAAAGTGGTCGCCTATCCTAATTAAGAAATAACTTCGTTAAAGTTTTCTAAATTTATAAAGATCCTCTTTTTAACTATATTGGCCACTAACTGTCACATTACCCGCACTGTAGATAAGATCACCACTGCTTCCTTGGTACTTCCTTGTTAGTTCTTCACCGGTAATAACATTTTACTCGCAACCTACAATTTGAGGAAAATTCACAAAACAAATCTTAAAACTCGTATGAATCATATTTTGTACGAACAAATAAGTCACGTATTCATGTCTTTACAAAACCTTTCTCAAATTGATATTCAAATGACGATCATACATTTGTATTATTTCATGGTCAAATATAGTAAAACCACCCACCATAACTTTCTTCAATATAACACGTCCAATTCATTAAAAAATCTATTGTAGGTATTGTTTATTGAAAACATGAATGAATTCGATTTTAGTGACCAACTAAAGTTGGATTTATGACAGGAAATAATGACATACTTCTACGTTTTGCCTTCTTAATTGACCAAAAAAACCTATAACCTCCGACCTCTAGAAGCGGATCGCAACGCCAGCGATAAATTAGGCTTAATGACATCATAATAATTACAACATTTTCATAACATAGACGCACATTTTTTTGTCAATATTATTATAAAAAATAACAGAGAACCGTCTCATTAAGAGACTGATGATACTTGAAATCCGGATGTAAACCTAAATTAAAGACTACAAAATTTAAGTGTGATAACAGTTGTTTTCAACACATCATAAACAAGCCCTTAACAACATTTTTTCTTTTAAAATATAAAAAGGCCGTCAATTATGCCGAATTTTATGTATTTCTGTTTTCACAGCAGATAATTCGGTTAAATAAATTCCATTATTTGTTGTTCTATTTATTACCTGATTTGAAACGACAATGACAACAACACAACATCAACAATAATAAGAGGAAGTACGCTATTTATTTTGACGCTTCAACAGTGAGGGAATACTATTTACATACGTTATGTCATAATTTTTAATTAGTCTATTGTTAATAGCAGGATGACACTGCTAGTTATTTATAGAGCACTCCCCCTCTTGTAGAACAAAAAAAAAAAAGAAGAAGAGAAAAAAACAAACAAACAATAAATTTGTTTAAATTTATGTAAAATAACCGACACGTCTCGTTGCTTAATATTTATGCAAGCTACTCGCTTTGTCAACAGACGAAAATCTCGCTTCTACTATTTTATCATTTGAAGTTTAAAGAAAATTAAGACACCAACTCACAAATATTAACACAATACTGTCATCTTTATATAAAATAATATTGATGAGTTTCACTTATCTTAAACATTAAACCATTTTCTTACAAAATTGCACAACTGTAACTGAAAAGTTTTTCAGTTATGCATAATAATATTCTTACGATTATGACAGTTTCAACAGAAATATCACTTTTACGTACACATCAACAGTGGGTGGTTTAAGTTAAAATTGGTGATTTGATGATAAAAGTGAGCACAGATTGACCGAGAATACAGTTTTCTAACTTTTTATAGAAGAGTAAGGGCGTATGCAAACGATGAGTCCGCGCGTTCCTGAAACGTACGATTGCAGTGCGTAAAAATCTATCAATGAATGTGTGGAAAGGTATACAGATTGCGACTATATCGCGTTTACTGCACATCTTAATTGCAGTTATCGCGCGGGATCAGCGCGATAAAAAGCCGTCGTTTGCATCCGCCCTAGATTAGATTAGATTAGATTATAGGGGTCGTTTGGCCATTGTAGCGACCATAGCCGATCTATTGTTCTTAACCCTCGATCTATTGATGTCCCATTAAAGATATCTTTCTAGCAGAGCTAACTATCTCTTTGGGAGACTTCTTTGCCACTTCAGCAGGTAATGGTGTCACACTGTCTTATGTGGGCCAAGGCGTCACATTTGCATAGTATGTGTTCGGAGGTTTCGTTGTCTGATCCACAAAATCTACATCTCTTACTGTCTGATTTGCCCAATTTTTTGAGACGGTATCTCATTGGGCAGTATCCAGTTAAGAGTCCCATTACCAATCTTAGTTCGTTCCTACTTAGGTCGAGAAGCTTTCTAGTATTCTGAGGCAAATAGTCGAGCATTTTCTTGCTCCATTCCCGCGCACAGATTTCCTGCCTTCTTTGGGTCTTGGCTAGCCCACAGAATGGCTCCGGATCTAGCGTAACAAGCTGCGAATGATTAGCAATGAAAGTCGTTAATCTGCACCAACCTTTCGATGAATTAAATTTCATTTAAGACTTATTAAAATTTCGATTAAACTGTAACTGTACATTGTCAGAAAAAAAGCCGGTTTTAATTAAACTTGAACAAAGTTGAAAATCAAATAATCAAAGTTATTTCAAACAAACTAGAAACTATAGAGAAAGGAAGTTTGAACTTCAATAGAATATTGATATTAAACAAAACTCGTAACAGATAATACGTTGGTAAATTTTAAGTAAAGGTATTCGGTTATACATATCCCTGAACAACATAAATCAAATAAATACATATATGTATCTCTATGTATATGTGTAATATATATTTGCCTGAAAGCCATTTAGAGACAATTGTTCCATTTTCAAAGCGATATCGCCTACATAGCTACTACCACCACCTATATAGGCGAGTTTAGTCTTTTATAATAAATTTCTGAGAAGAAAATCATTGTGTGAGAGGTAAATTAGAAATTTAATAAATCGAAATATGATTACAAATAACAAAATTGTGTAGGTTTCATTTATTTATTAAACATATATCGATTAATATACTGAAACAGTTTACAATGTGAAAACGTTTAAAATTTTAATTGAACTTCATTAGAAGATACGATCTAGAAATGTCAGTTTTAAATACTGGCACGTGTCTGAAAACATGAAAATCACAACCTGTAATCGATAAGATGTACCTACGAGAAAATTAACGTTGATTTTTAAACTTGATATTCTGCTGACAATAGTTTTTTTTTTGTGTTCATCATCAAGTTTTCTACGGAAAAAACCTGATGTCATATCTTTACTTCTTTTCTTCACATAAATAGCTTGATTAATGACTCATTAACACTAATTAAGATTTTACATCATTCCATTATAAGATCACATTACTGTATGTATACATATGTGGTGTTTTTTTTTTCTCCACTTCTTAATTATTTCTATATAGTTTTGATTACAAGCTTGTTGAAATTTACATGTCATGTTATAAAGCTTGGTTAATTTGTGAATGTCACGCATATACTAATCATAAAAACTGACAATCAGATGGAGAATTAGTAATAAATGTTAAAATTACAATCTGAACACGATTCATGTTTAGTTAAAATAAAGCTTTTATCTAAGCATTAGGATCAGTTGCAGATTTTACGACGATAAAATCTGTCAAGACTAAAACGACCAACCATAACCACCAATCGTGAAGGGGGTTGTTGTACATTTAAATATTCAACTTAATTAGAGTCGATTATTATCAAACATTCAAGTTGATATTGATCAATATAATGGCTTTCTGTAGAGGTGTTTAAAATGTAATTTCAACACCGGTTGGTGAAATTGTAAACTATTGTCAGGAGAAAAATCTATAACTAGTGAATAGAATTCGAGTTTATATTATTCAAATTAACCGTTATTATCAAAAGAACACTATATAGTGAGTCAAATCTAACTTGACCAACTGCCGATTTAACTTCAATTATTTGCAAATTTACACTGTTCTTAAAAGTTTCATAATTCTTCTAGTCTTTCTGTACGTTACCAATGACTGTATACTAATATGGTCGTGTTTAGTTGTTTATAACGTTAAGGAGCGTCTCCACACGCAAGTCGTCAGTTTTGAGTGCTGCGCACAACACCGCCAACGCCTGCAATTAGTTCCATGCGCGAGAGAGGTAAATGAATAAACATCAAAGCAATGTGTCCCGTGTAGACGTGTTTTATTGGTTATAATCGAGCACTATATGGAATATAAAACCCTAAAATGTAAGAAAAGGGCAGTATCGGTTATAAATCACACTAAACACTAAACATTAAAATTAACTGCCTCAAGTCTAATCAGCTGATTTATGCTGCCAATTATGGAAAACAAAAGACACGTAATTAAAACGCAAATTTGCGGTGGTGTGTAGCCCAGGGTAGCCACAAACGGTGTTGCAAGCGTTTGTCGGCTAAATGTGTCGATGTGGAGACGCGTCTTTAGATCAATTGGAAATGAATGTGCTCAGTGCCGGACCGATAAGAGGGGTTATAAGGCACGATTCCTAATGGAGCGTCTACACATAGATGTTTGAAGAATATTTTTTGAATGAAATATTGAGAAAAGTTCCTGTAATCCTTGTTCGATCCGGGAGCAATTTATTCTCTGTCTAGCTCTCTAAATGTGCACTTGATTGCTATTGTGAATAAAAATTGGCGCTCTATTTATATAATACGATACAGATATAGAGGGCAGATACAGCAATTCACAAAACGAACCATCAGGCTTATTTAACCGAACCGATTTGAAAACAAAACAAATCCGTGTGATTAATTGGAGTAAAATATAAACATGTCGATTCATCTTCTGACTATTATTATTAAGAAACTGTTACGTTTTCACAGTCGGTCAAGTTTATTTTAATCAACTATACTTTTCGGACTTATTGCTAATATCAAAACAAGGTACCTATTTCTCTTGATTTTTATCAATTTTTCGTTGTATGTTGATGCTGAATCTTGATGCATCTCTGTGAAATTCGAACACGTCCATCCGTCACGTTGTAGATCCAAAACAGTCCAAATCTCATTGGTACAGTTCGGACTTTTTTAGCAATTTTCCAAGAGAAGAATAAATAATTTAACGTGTTGAAACAATAAAGTGAAAAGTTTCTATTTCACCATTTGTTAAGATAGCTTTAGTTTATTTATCACCGTCGGATTTTTATCAGTGTGTGGTTGGTTAGAAGTAAGTGTCTTACACTGATCTAAGGTTAAATTCAACCATTTTACAAACAATATCTTTGCAAACGTTTTAGAGTTTTGTATTAAACTTATGAAATAATAGTGAAACAAGCTATTAAATGATAAATCTAATAATAATAATAATACGCCTAAAATAACCTCATACATAATGGAAGCATTAATTGGCTTATAATTAATGGAAGCCTTTATTGTGCAAATTAGTTGATATTAAAATTGATAGGATTCTTTATTAAGTGTAGCTTTATTTAATAAATAACATAAGAATACTTATAAAGTCTATTCTTTAGATCAATCTAAATTAGATGATGAAGCTTTAAAAATGTTGAGAACAATGTGCTAGAGTTGAAAATACTTTTAAAATAAAAATCTATTAGTTAGAAATCAGTTTAAGAGAGTTAAATGACAATCTTTCCAAACTCAACAACAATTTAGAGAAAAGACGAAAATAATATAAAAAAAAACGTCTGGGAAATCTTTTCAATCTTTTACAATAGAATGGAACTATGATAGGTGAAAATTTTACAATAAACCCCATAAAAGTAAAAGGAAAATCGAATGTGAAAATGTCGTTTTCGTGTTATTTACTAAACTATTTGCTGATTCATTGCACACGTCTTTCTAACCATCTATATATGTATGTATATATGGTTTGATTGTGTGTGGTCAATCGATAAATGTCAAAAAAGGAAAATGTTGTCAGTTGTGTAATTGTATTAACTAGACCTACATATAAAACTTCTGGTAAATATAGAAAGTTTACATTATTTTATATAAAATATCGACAGTGAATAATAACTATAGATAAGATAAGTAATGTTTGAAATAAAGCCGTGATTGTTATAAACTGAACCTATCTGAAGTAAACAACAAAGCGAGTTCACTATGCTTATATATACACCTACAGGTATCGGTCATTAACTATAGACCAATTAATTGGGTTTGGCTTTGTATTCGAGGGATGAAAAGCGAGGTTGAGAATAATTGTTGGTAATATTACTGTCTGCATTTAAGTTATATTGTGCGTAGAATACAAAATCAGTTTGTTATCTCGTATTGCTAGTGTCTATGTGTGTGGTGCTGAACCATCTTCTTCTTCTTCTTTCATTGATTTACTAACAATTTTCCGTTACGTTCATTAAATTAGAAACTACTGACTATAAATTTGTAAAGGTTATGTGAAAATGGTGAATGCGTCATCTCTATATAACTATAAACTTTTCAAATGATGGGTCTAAAATTCTATACAAATATATACCCATGAACCATTAATTTTCTGAATTTTAATGGCTGCTTTCACTGTAGTTTAATGTAAATTTCCGGCTAGGTCAATTATTCAATTTTGGTTAATGAATGGAGAGAATTTGACGTCTATAGCTTTAAAAAAAAAGTTAACATTTTTTTCAATTCTTCATTCAATTGAATGAAGAAGAGTAAGTTACGAATGAAAAACGTGTTTTTTAATATCTTCTTTGATTAATAAGCCACAACACACAACCATCAAAACTTTAGAGAACTTCTCTATAAACATTTTCCGTTTTATTTTTATTTTTTGTTTTGTTGATACAAAACAAGCCGTTATATAAACAATACAACAACAATATGAAAATCTTCAAAAATAACATAAAATAATAAAACAATGAAACCGTATAAAAGCCAAACAATTTTCCCAATCAGTTTTCCTTGCTTTTTTTAGTAAATAGAAAAACGAATATTGTAGAAAATAGTCAATAGAAGCAATCAACAAATATAACATTTACCCACACAGGTCACCATAAAAACGCTTCAAAAGTGATTATGGAAAAAACTATATCGCAAATCTGATTTTTTTTGTTTTGCTATTCCATAAACACCCATCCCTCGATTTACACGCTAGATACGTGCCTGGACAAATCGTGCAAATCGAAATCGTACAGAACAAATGATTGTTATTTGCGAATTTTTTGAAAAGGTAACTTTTAATCGAACTTCCTTCTAATTTAATTTTTTTAATTTAAAACCGTGTAAAAGCGAAACGTGCAAATCAAGGGATAGGTGTATAGTAAAGTAAAGGTAACTTGCCAGATTTGACTCAGAAACAATTCAAACAACTACAAAACTTTCCTGACAATTCCTCCCTTCAGTTATGAGAGAATTCTCAAGAACAGGATGGAGTATTCTGACGCTTACGAAAGTCCCTTTTTTTTACATAAAAAACTATAAAAACAAACAAAGAAACGCAGCCTATTTAAGACAACAAAGACCGTTTCAGAAAGATTAATAGAAAAGCAGGGTAGAAGAAATGCAACCGTATGAGAGAAAAAGCAAAAGTCCAAACGGAGCATAGAAACAAACAGTGAGACAGTAACATATCGTTTATTTGGAAGGCAAAACCAAAGTTCATCTATTTCTATTCAATCGACTTGACTTTATAAATAAATTTTACGTACTGATGGTAAATAATTAGGAGTAAGCGACGGATTTTTATTGACGAAAGTAGTCTGTCTATACCTGAGATCTCTATACTAATCGCATTCCAAGTATAATCCCTTAATCCACTATACCTTAGGGAGCAATCACTGTCTTTGGTTGACTAAAACATTAATTTAGGTTCATCGATTTGTTACACTCTCACTGTCATTACGACAGATATTAGGTAGGAATGGTCAAGAATTTTTAAGCATCCAAACTGAAGTTAAGATTTTTAGGGTGTAAAAACAGATTATTAAAAACTAAGAGAATCTGCTACTATAAAACTACCTTTTACCCTATTGTACAGTTTTTATTATTTTAAACCAAGTCGACCAATTGAAGATAGATGGAGGATATTGTAATATAAAATGAGGTCAAGATGTAAATTACGTATAAATAAAGAAAGTAGACTTATTTTGTCTTTTACAACCCGCAAGTCGAGTCGTCCAAACTATATTTTATTCACTATATGTATGTCCAACGGACGTTTTTAAAATTGGAAAACTCCTGACCAATACTGTTAAAATTTGTCTTTGTTGTTCACGAAAGAAATTGAAATCCTGTGGGTCAAACTATATGTATTTTCCCCACTTGAATAATAGAAATGTCGATTTTAAAATTGACATTAAGTTTTTGTTCTCAAACAGAAAACTCCCAAAAAAAAAAGACCTCTCCGTAACATATGAATATTTGACGAGAATTTTATTCAATACATCTGTATTCGAAAAGTATTATATTGATCGTTTGAAAATAACACAAAAAAAATACATACTAAATTCTAATGGAATACTCAAATTTATGTATTGCAAAGATGGTAACAATATTGAAATGTATACTAAACATCCTGTATCCATTAAACTTTATCATACAATTAAATCAACGTTATATTGTTGTAAACGAAATAGAGAAAGATCGAATTGGTGAGGGAGTGAAAAGGGTTTATGATTCAATTTCATTTTGACATATTTGTGTAGAACTTGAAAATTGGCACCCAATCTACACATCATCATCATCATCTACACACACTCATATTCAATCATTTCCAAACCTTCATCCATTGATCATACAACAACTAACAACATCTCCATCATCATGTTTCATTGTTATCACAATAACGATTTCTTTCGATACAGATAATCGGATCTGTTTCATCGAAAACTAATAATAATTAAAAACAAACTGGACGTAAAGTATTTTTGGTTTGGATTATAAATCTAGAATCATGATTGAAAATTTATAAATACATATAGCTATTGATTTGCATATAAATAGAGGGTTTGAAAAAGGTCACATTTTACAAATGACCAACTTTTCCATTAAGAAAGCGGATTTTATGCTGCTTAAATTTTTATTTTTCTTGCAAATAAAAGAATCCTTCGTCAAAAACTATCGTTATATTTTAAACTTTAATATTCACAATTCCAGGAATTCATGTTCAATGTCTTGTTAATCAAAACGTAGTAGCTCTTTTACAATTCCAACTGGGAATTGTTGTACTTTTTGTTTTTCTCTATTATAAATATTTACGTTGAAGTAGAAAAGACAAAACAACTAAAAATTAGATGAGCTTACAGAGTGCAATAATTACTGTAAAAGATCTCAAAGGACATATTAAACTTGGCAAGTTACGGTATTGTTTAAGTTAAAACAACAAAGATATTTTATCTAATTTTGTATATAGAGAAAATAGAGGAATTTTCTAAATACACTATAGACTTTTATGTCTTATATTTATTATAATGAAAATTCAAATACTCACACACCATTTCAACTACATTACATGTTTTATATTATTTAACCGAACCAGCTGGCACAACTAACATTACTGATAACATATACAAGTAATGCTTTTAATTTGTTTAGAGTAAACTTCCTGGTATTTTCAAGGGGTTAACCATTAAACATTAACTTCACATGTCTAATGTTCTATTTGTAAATACTCCAAGGAACTAAAGAATCTTTAGAAAATAAATTTGAAGTCGTATTTGTACGGACATAGTTGGTTGAACTTTTTTAGGGGGATGTTGTACAGAATGGAAACCCACAACGTTCTCCAGAGGAAAATAAAATGGTTACAATAATATCCGATACAACTTTGTTATTGCAACCAAACTATCTGTGTAATGATACGAATATAAACATCCCAACTTTTCTAGAGGATTCATGAAATATGAATATGATTTTTGACATCTTTATAAATACCTACATCAAACTAGAGACTTGTAAATAATAAACAATTGGAGAATAATGGGGTGTAAAGTATTACACCCAATCGAAATCCAAAATGTTGAGAAAAGTTCAAGTCGTAACTCATTTATCTACTCTTACATTTTAGACACACTTTCTCTTTTAACAAAATTATTCAACTTTTTTCCTTTGAAGCTAACTAGGGCATGTCTGTACTGCTCCAGGACCGTATCGATGAAATGAATCAACCTGAAGTCTACCGCACAGTGTTCTCGTTTTTGTAAAGTTTAGTTGATAGTCGAGTCGCTTCCTCAAAACCAAAGATTGATTTTATAGTGTGAATACTAATCGTTGGTTTTAACTGAATCGTGAAAGCAAAGGCGGTCAAATCAAAATAGATGAAGTGTAAACTTTTAGTGAAACGAATCCCAAAAAAATCATTTTGTTTAGTTTTGTTGTGTTGTTGTAGTTGAAAGGCAGTTTAGTTTTTTTGTTTTTTGGAGCACTGAAACTACGGAATTTAATCAAAATTGTTGATAACTAAGAGCACTTATGTAGTATTTTTCGTATTTTCACAAAATTAATTGGATATTTTCAATTAAGATAAAAACTTTTGGGAGAAAAGCAAAAAAATCGATAAATTCCAGAGGCGATTCCCACCAAAGTTCACCGTCCTCTCTACATTCTGAAATTAGCGCTATTTTACAGTATTTCTCTGGTTTCTACTGTTGAAAATACGACACTTAGATTTACTCCACCTGAATCTCGTTGTAATTAAATCTTTTTATAATAAAAACGACAATCACAGATTCGACAGTAATTTCTCTTCACATTTTACGATTCAAATCGGTTCTATACAGGATAAGTCATTTGAAGTTGCAGTTTCCATATTTTTTAGATAAACGAAACAAAAACACGAGGATAGAGAATACTCTGTTAGTAAACCATGGATCAAAAACTGACTTAATAAAAGCGTTTCTGAAATAAGAAAAACGGCCAATCTGTCAGAGCCTATCCAAAAATAAACAAGGAACCACTACAGCTGAAACTCCTGAATGTGTAGATTATAACAAAAAAATTTCATTTTCAAAAATCATCATTTTGATGGAGAAAAAATCGAATATTTTTCGATGTTTCGTGTTTTAAATAATTTTAGTTGACCTACTCTTAGTGGTCAGTTGCCTTGACATTGAATTTATTGTCAGATGTGCACACATGTCATCTATTCGTTTAAAATACGTATTTTTTATCTGTTATTGTTCTTTTTTTTTAAAGTGTGTGGCGCCAGTTGTTTATCTCAACTCTTCTCCTTATCATTACACGTTTATTCAAACTGAATTAGTCCATACGTCAACAAACCTCAGTTTGATCACGTACAATTTAAAAAAGCCATTGACCTGTTCATAAATAGGATTTTTATTTAAATTACGAAAATTAAAATGACAATTTTTGAAAACGAAAATTTTTGTCATAATCTACACATTCCATAGTTTCAGCCATAGTGGTCATTTTTAGACAGAATACTACTCTCTATTCTTGTGTTTTTGTTCCGTTTGTCTAAAAAATATGGTAACTGTAGCTTCAAATGACGAACCCTGTATATTATGGTTTGATGTAGAAATCATGAAAGCTCGGTTTCAGTATCAACGATAGACAAACGTATGTTAAACGATCAAATAAAATTCAAATTCAATCTGGTTGCAGACAGATACAACAGAAAACTTTTCCTATACTGAAACTACAAAAAAAACCAAACCTCAATCTTCTACGATGATAATATCAAACTTCTTTTTTATGTCAAATGTGTAAAGAAATACATAACAACTTAAATTAGAATGATGATTTGAAATTTTTCTTATCCGTCAATTAATCATCCATCAGTTAGACTAGTTAGAAGAGGCTTATCATTAGACGCCAAAAAAATTAAGCGAAATATTATTGAACGTATGTTACTTTCACCATCATAAAACATTGAATCAAAATGTAATCACAGTTGATGTAAAAACGTAAATTCAGCGGTTATTTTTTGCTACTCTCTCTCTCTTTGTCTGTCTTTATGTTGCATTTCAGTTACTGTTGCAATTAATTTGTCATACCAAACGAACTCATTAGAAAGAAACATGTTGGGGTTTGTTTGAAACGATACGTTATTATTATTAAAAAAAAAAAAATTGCATCTGTGTAGCTAAATCATAATTTGCTACATAGTCAATAAACTCAAGAGATTGTCTCAAGAGGCAAATCTCATCTTGTGTAACCTACTTCAGACACCCTCTCTCTTTATTAATGCGTCTATGATTTTTCTATTATTATTAAAAATTGATTAGCGCTTTTGAAATTGGTTGTTTCATCAATAAATGACAATTGAATATTATATTGAAATTATTTATATTCACTGTTGTTTGAAAGTTGTGATAGGAAGTCGATAAAAGTAAATGATTTATTGTGCCCTTATTGAAACCGATTTTTGAATGATTATTATCGATAGCTATTCACATTTATATAAAAATAAATATTTGGCAAATTTCCATGAAGGACTAAAACTTTTTTTTCAATTTAGTTCTTCGTTAATAACAGGAAAAATTGCCAATAGAAACTCTTATTATACGACATTCTTTCTAGTCGCTTCACTACAATCAAGTTTGATCATCATGTGATGTAAGTCTAGTATCTGTGGATGATTGAAAATCGATTTTTAGTTGTAATATACATACCTTTATTGTCTATGGAGAAGATGCCAGTGCCGTCTCCGCCTCTAATAGAATATTCAATATTACTGTCCCCACCAGGCGGATCTAAATCGGTGGCATTAACTTGCATCACAACAGTACCAATAGGTTGATTTTCTGGTACTTTACCAATTAAAACAAAATCACTAAATTGTGGTGTATGTATATTCTCATTAACATCAACAACATACACAGTAACACTAGTCTCAGATGATAATGAAGGATTACCTTTATCACTAGCAAACACAATTAAACTATGCACTTGGCGTTCTTCAAAATCAAGTGGCTTTGTTGTGCGTATTGTACCAGATAAATGATCAATTTTAAATGTACCATCACTATCACTATCTTCTAATTCATAAACAACTTCCCCATCAAGTCCAAGATCTGGATCAGATGCAGTAACAACAGCAACAACACTACCTTTTGGAATATCTTCTCTTATTTTAACTGTATAACTAGGTAAACTGAATTTCGGTGCATTATCATTGATATCATCAATTGTTATTCTGACCAAAGCTTCAGAGAACAAAGGTGGATTATCTGGACCTTTACCACCACCATCTGTTGCTCTAATTCGTAACTCATACAAATCTTGGCGTTCTCTATCTAATTTGTTAGCAACCGATAATACTCCTGTCGTTTTATCAACAATAAAATCTTTCGTATCCGTTACAAGTGTATATGTAATTTTTGCATTATCACCAGCATCAGCATCAATAGCATTTGCTTTAAAAATTGCTGTACCGTTAAGGGCATTCTCTGTTACACGAAAACTGGCTAGTGTTTTATCAAAAACCGGTTCATTATCATTCACATCTAAAACAGTGATTGGTAACATTCTCGATGCTGATTTCTGTGGTCGTCCTGAATCATAAACTGTTATATTCAAAAAATATTCAAATTCCCTTTCCCTATCCAAATAACCAATAACTTTCAGTTCACCATTATCCATATCGACACAAAATTGTGAATGTGTATCACCGCCTGATATACCGTAAATAAGTTTTCCGTTATATCCTAGATCACGATCGCGTGCCTTCAATTTTACAAGTGTCGTACCAAGGGCAACAGATTCATTTACTTTAATCTCTGCGGGAAAATCAACAAATTCTGGTGCTTTTAAATTCTCACCATATCGTATTGGCATCATTGGAAATTCTTCATCAGTTGGTGGTTTATTATTCTTTTCAGCTGCTGCAAGAACTTCACTAAGTCGTCGTGTTACACCCGTATCTTGACAATCAAATGCTCCTGTATCGTCTGTTAGAAATTTATTTGTACCGGACAATGGATTCCTTTTAGTATTGACAAGTTTGAAATGTATTCTTGTTATATCGGCGAAATGTGTACCATCCGTGGCGGTTACGTTAATTTCCCTTTCATTGACTCGAATGTCACTCAAGTCACAGCTGACACTTATAGTCCCAGAAGTGGCATCAATACTAAAACAGCCATCCTCATTTCCCGACACAATTCTATAACTGATGATATTACCAGCATCAAAATCGATCGCAGATAATGTTATAATTTCTGTACCAATTGCTGCATACCTACTCAAATGACCGAGACAATTAATTTTTTCAAATTGCGGCCTATTATCATTAATATCCCGTACTTTTACAGTTAATTGCATTTCAGTTTGACGCCTATATGGTAAACCCCAGTCGGAGGCTCTTACACGTAATACGTATTCACGTCGCATACTTTCATAATCCAACAGAGCACTCGTTTTAATTACGCCAGAGAAATGGTCTATATCGAAAGGCACCTTTTTAATATTCGCGATTAAATAAGATATGTACGCATTCTCACCACGATCCCTATCCCTTGCATGTATTGTTGTTACAGAAGTGCCAGGCGGCAAGTTCTCATCGATCCATACTGTCATTTCAGGTTTATCAAATATGGGATCGTTATCGTTTGTGTCTTCAACATAAATTTTCACTTTAGCCGAGGATTGTTTTCTTGTTCCAGCATTCCCCTGATCAATAGCTGATACAGTTAAGCTATAAAATTGCTTATTTTCAGCATCTAGTGGTACAGCTGTATATAACATTCCAGTTTCTGGATTTATATGAAATTCTCCACCTTCATTTCCACCTACAATCTCTAAAAATACTTGAGCATTACGCCCTTCATCAGCATCTATAACTTTCAGTCTTATTAAAGGTGTATTAACAGGTGCTGTTTCGGGTATTTTAACTTCATAGATTTCTTTGTTGAAAACAGGTGCATTATCATTTAAATCTGTCAAATAAACAGGAATAGACTTATAACTCTCTTTTGGTGGTATACCACAATCAACAGCTCTCAATTTTAATGTATAACCTTGTGGTGTACTTTCACGATCCAACAATTTCAACACGTCAATATTGAATTCACCTTTTTGTTTTGTTGGACGTATACGAAAATGACCATCCGGATCACCATCAACAATTTCTAAACTTGCAATTTCACCATGTACACCACTATCCTTATCCGAAACATTTACAATAGCATATATGTCAGCATTGGAATTTTCAACAATCTGCGGATGACGTCGGAAACGAATTTCTGGTGCGTGAAAGTTAACTTTCCTTACTTTAATACGTATTTTAGCTTTACTAACCATCCCTGAACCTTGTCGGTATACAGCACCTCTGTCCTGACCGAGAACAGTTAATTCGTAATATGCCCTTTCATTGTACCTTAACGGTCGGCTTAAAGATATTACACCGGACATAGGATGTATTGCAAACATGTCCGTTTCCTCAGCGAAACTATAATAAATTTCTCCATTACGTCCCAAATCCGCATCCTCAGCAACAACTTTAAGAATGCTTTTATGCACTGGTGTATCTTCGAAAACGGTCGCATTATATTCAGTTGGATAAAAGAGCGGATTGAGATCATTAGTATCTAAGACTGTAACTGTAACAGTTGTGTCCGTTGTAAATGACACTTTTTGTTTACCATCCCGTTTAGTGGCAGTAGCACGCACTTGTAAAACATACTTATCTTTACGTTCACGATTCAACACATCATTATTACCAGTTCTAGTTCGTATAAATAAAAAACTAAAATCACCAACAAGACGATCTTCAGCTTTAAAAAATTTGTCTCTATCACCATCAACTATCTTATATCGTATATCGCTGAAAGCATTTGATTGTATATGAATGCCCATACGTTCTGATCTTGGTGTTTGGATTGCATATGTTTTGGCGACACTATTTTCCGGTATGCTAACATTGTAGTGTTGTTTGGAAAATCGAAATTCAACATCTGTATTGAATGGCGCCCCATCTGACTTGACCTGGATATGTGCAATCACCAGGAAGCAGTAGGCGAATGCACCAACCAACATCATTTCAGCTCATTGTTCTGTGTTTCTGAAAAAAAAAACAAAAAGAAAACACAATATTGTTAATTCACAAAATGGCAAACTTTCTATATTATTATAGAAGTGATAAGGATTGTTTTGTGAGTGAAGTTGTTACTTTTATCAGTTTGAATTATTCATAGAATTTGGTTGTCATCGGACAGTAGTGAATAAGGTTGAAAAGCATTTTTAAGAACATCACAAGAGTCCTTATGTTCTCTCCGTGTTTTCACGTTGTTACTTTTTTTTTTCTCGATTTAATTAATTCTCTAATATTTAAAGTTGGAACAAAAGAAAACCTGAATTTATAAATATTTCACTTCAAAACACTGAGTCAAGTAACAAACTTTAACCCACAAATAATTACGCGAAACTTTCTTAATATCAATTGACAAGCAATTTGGTATTGTTTAAAAGAAGAATTCAATTAAAACGAAACGTGGTAAGAATCAAACTACTTTGAATACTTTTATAGTAATTCTCAACGTACACTCAATCTATTTGGAATCAAACAACTTGACTTTGATTAAGTGAAATCGGCTTAAATAAAACAAAAATCACATAAAAGTAATAATGAAGCATTAAAAGTAATTTAGAGTAGAATTAGTCTCAAATGTGGCTTTTACTGTATTGCAGTCAAGTTGAATAATCGAAATAAACGAAGTATATTCTGATAAATCTTTTATCTCTTCACAATTTAGAGAAATGAAATTCGGTTTATGTTTTAAGACGAAAAAATTAAATCTCTAGAAATTTTATAGAACACTCAAAGACAGACTGAAAACGACTATTTATTTGAAAAACAGATGAAATTTTATATTATACCAAGTAAAGGAAACGAACGTTTTCTACATAAAGAAAATGTCCTCCAAATGACGCCAATATTCAGTTTTAAATGAACGAACCTCATCTAATTTTTTTCGTCTTTTTCACTCTAATGGGACGAGATAAGCTATTCTATTAGAGAAGCATCTTTCCTTCTTATTTTAAAAGATAAAGTATATCGTGTTCATTTACTCAAATTCAAGAGATTTTTCTAATGCATATCTTTTCAAGTATTTTCCTTTAAGAAAAATATATTAAATTTTATACGTCTATGACAAGCAAAAAGTCACAAGAATTCTATATTTACATTAAACAAAATAATTTGGCGTAATTTTCGTCTGTTACCTGATTTAATTGATTTGGAATTCCTGAAAATGGTCATCATTAATTAAGAAGACAGAATCTGTGTTAACCTCAATGGGTTGTAAATCGATAATGGTAAATGTGGAACAATTGACTTGATCTTCACCACTGACCGATCATCATCATATAAAGACAATTACCTTTCCAATTTTGAAAATAATTTGTGTTTCTATTGTATGGCGTACAAAAATTCTCATACAACACACATTTCCATCATTTATTGTTATCAACATGGATACAGATAGATATTTTCTCTCGTTCCAGTAATGGAAATTGAAATTACATGTCGATATAGAAGCTAAAGCCCAGTATGTTTCGGTACGAATATTATTTCTTCTAAAGCTCACAACCGTATCGAATGAACAACAATGAAATATTCGAAATCCATCTCCTTTTTTTTCTCATTTCTTTTCGGCGTGTTATTTGGAACTTATTGAAGGAAGTCGTAATAAATTTGTGAAAGAAGCCTTGAAAATAGAGACAGCCGTAGGCAAACGTTGTCTTTTAACAATAACAAAACAATAATCAAAGTTTTTTAATATAAAACAAAGGTGAAAATTGTAGGGGTGGAAAGAATGCAACCGTTACAATTAATCCATCATTAATCTATTAAATCGATAAGAATCACAATCTTACTTATCAGCTATTATCTATTTTGAATAGAAAGAATAGAAAGCCATTTGTTCCAAGATTACAGTACTTTGAGACTGGAAAATGAAGTCTCTTTGAAATTCTTTTCAAATCTGATGGGATTTCAAGTGCAGCTCTTTTAACTTTATTTTTCTCATATCATGCCACCCCTGTATTTACAAAAATTCCGATTTTTATCTCGTGGATGGAAAATTGTTTATTTATTTACAACAAAAAAAAACAAAATAATCGGACATTTATAAACAATTCGCTTAATTTCGAAATTGATGATTTTCATTCAACTCATCATCAACACACACTCTATTGATGACCAAAATGAATACGAACAGGTAATGACACATCCTTTTATATTGCCAAACAGCTACCTTTTTTAATGAAAATTAATAACTGAGCAAATAATATATATCGCCTCAGATAGAATTGAATTTAAAGAGAAAATAGCAATTACTCATCATTATGATGAAAGTACGATTGTTTTTGAGAATAAAAAAAAAAAAAGTCGAGCAAAACAACAGATAGCTGTACGAATTGTAATCAATTCTTTAAAAATGACGGATAATTCACATACACACAAACACATAAAAACAGTGAATTTTGTTTTATTGTTGTCAAAAACAAAGAATTCAATTCTACTATTGTAGGACTACTCAGAGAAAGATTCAAATTCAACTCTAAATAAAAATTTGCCAGATTAAAATGTAAGTTTTACATGGCTGAAAATCAAAAATCAGTTGATTTGATGAAATTATCGCAACCAGATTTAAATGTTCCGTATTTCCCTAACCACACAGCTTCTAAATGATGCGATGAAGATCACATTTGAATTTAATGAATCGGAATTCAACTCACCACCCCTTTCCTCCTATCATCCCATCAATAGTTGATGTTTTTTTGACAATAGGAGTAAGAAAAATACGAATAGTGTCAATAAAACAATTGAAAATTAATTGTTATCACTTTAACAATGTTATCAAATGTAGACAAAAAAAAAGCGCCAAATCTTGCTCCATTGTTGTTGGGAGGGAGAAAAAAAACACAATTCTATTGTACACATCCAGATATATTGGACGATTTCGTATAAGACTAACAGCTAATTTCTAAACAAACACAATGGTAAAGTTCTGCAGTGGCAGTCTTGCGTTATTAAGGTCCGACTGTTCTTCATAAACGCACTTCTCAGGCTCATCATTCCGAAATTTCGTAAACGTTAAATTTTTGTACCTTTTTATGGATTTAAATTTCTGTTTCTGGAGCTTAAATATGTAAAGAACAACCGGCCCTAAGTCAGATAAACAATAGATGGTTAATAGCAGGCACTTTAGTAATTCTATCAAATCTAGACAAAAGGGTCCCAAATTCTGTTCTAATGTTGTTAGAAAGGAAGTATATGTCTGCAGCAGACTGCACTATTATGAAGAAAAATCGCAAATTCAATTTGTGATAAAAATTAAAGAGCTGTATTAGATAGAAGGGTGGCTAAGATTTAATTTTTGATTTTTAAGACACTCCCCTGTGCTCTACGCAACCAGACTTTTAACGCTGGAAGTAAAGAGTTAATCAGTGCAGACAAAACAATAGACAACTATAACCATTCTAATCAATTCTTTGACAATGTGTCCGAATCCAAAATTAAGAAACAATGAATTTAGTTTTATTTTCTATAAAAGAAAGAATTGTCTTTTATTGTCTGTTCACTGAGAGCCTGGATCGCTATGGAAAGAATTCAGTTCCAATTTTAAACATTCAAGTTTAGATATAATAGAGATTATAATTTTAATAAAAGGCTTTGAGGATCTTTGATGCGTAGCTCTCAATTTCTGTTATTTAAAAAATATAACAAAAAATTCTATTTAAAACTAGTGCGCATAGTTAAGCTGCAAACTGTAATTCCTTCAAGATTAAGCTGTTACATATTTGAGTCAATTTTTCAGTATGTATATATGGTGATATCATGATTCTCTTCGAATTTTAATTCAAAAAACAGCCCAATTTATCGGATATATTTACACTTGGAAGCTTTCAGTCTTGGGTTGCTCAATTTGCGTTTTCATTTCACTACACGTCAAAGGGGCATACTTTTTGTTGAAGAACGCATAACACGTGTCACTTGTGTATACATTCGTGCGTTATGGTCCGTCATCAGTTCATTCAATTTCACCATTATAGAAAACGTACTCTTTTTAATAAAACCTACAAGAATATCTAACGAAAACTTCTACAAAACTTTTGGAAATATACTTGAATTGAGAATTTACAAACCACAATATTAGAATCTGTGTAACAATAACTTATAAAATCAAATTGATAATCAGCCTAAGGCTTTTTCTTTGAAGCTCTATAATCTTCGGTACAATTCTAGAGCAAAGAGTATAAGTTAGAGGGGAGGCCTCCCATAAGAGTCAATATTAAAATGGAATATACGCGATTTAGCGCCTCTGGTGTTGCAGACTTTCGAAAAGGTTGAAATCGGTGGCAGAATTTTTTAAAAACATGTACTTTACAGGATCTTCCTTGTGTCTACACATATTTTTACTTTTCCTCGATCTTAATCTTTGTTTTGGAGCTGATGCCTTGTCTTCAAGCATCACCACAATCCGCTCCAATCAGACTGATGAGCTGTGTCTTGCGCTTATCTATTAGACATCAGGCACATGCGTTTGATGCGTGAAAAGGCGTACCAGTGTGGACAAACTTTAACAGTGAACAAGCAATTGGGTGGATCAGTATGAATAATTTTTCCTCGATATTAATATTTGTTTTGGAGCTGATGCCTCGTCTTCAAGCATCACCACAATCCGCTCCAATCAGACTGATGAGTTCTGTCTTGCGCTTATCCATTAGACATCAGGCACATGCGTTTGATGCGTGAAAAAGCATACAAGTGTGAACAAACTTTAACAGTGAACAAGCAACTGGGTGGATCAGTATGAATAATATTTCCTCAATAAACTGAACAAACTATCGTTTATGTTCACAAACAATAATTAACAGGAATATTAAAGACTTATTTCCAATTTATCTGATTTAAAACAAAACTTTCTCTTATCTATATGTATAGTTAGTTAAAATAAGACATGCAAAAGCTAATATTGTTCAACATGTTTAACAAATTGATAATATCGATTTATTTATGAAGTTAATCTAAAGAAACTGAACAAAATCTTAATCTAAAATGAACATATATAGATTAAAATCTAAACTTAATATATAGAAACCTCGTAACTATCTACCATAAATAAGAAATAAGAAGAAATGGTTAAAAGATAAAATCCGATATTCATATTATTGGAAATATTTCTACGATTGTCATCATCAATGTCAAAAATAGACTCTGATTCGTTGTCATATATAGCTGTTTTTCAGTGCAATGGCAAATGCTAACAATAGAAATAAATAAAAATGAATAGAGAGATTCATATAGAAGGGACAAATGTCGTCATTTGTGATGTAGTACCATCAATTGAATAGCGCCCATGAATGATGTCATTTATATTATTGTTTTATAAAGGCCGATTTGCATATTTTGTTATTATGAAAAAGATGAATTTACTCCCATTTCTTTCAATTTTTGAGATTGGTAGTAAGTTTATCTATTGAGAATAAACTACCAAACAGATTTCAACAGAGAAACTTCGTCTATTATAAAAAATTCCATTTCGTGTGATAACTGTATTGCAGCAGCCACTATGCAGTTGTGTTGAATTCTTTCAAATCTGCAATTTGTAGCCAAATCCATGCATGCTTATTTGCATTTTGATTATATGTACACAACGACAATCATTTCGAATAAATATCAAATAATTCAAACACACACTACAGTAATCTAATTTATTTCACCACAAAAAAATGACGAAAAATTCGAATTTGATAGTTAAAATAATCTACACTATAGAAATGTTACACTGTATTTTAGATGATTAATTTGCATTAGCCAATCATAAACAATCAATACTTCCTGTGATGAATACTAAAGTCCAGTGTCTACAATTATGAAATATTCGTTTATTTTATGATGTGGAAAACAAGATATTGAAATTGAAAATTACAGGCAACATAATATTTCCATGAAAATCGTTTTGTGTAAACAAATTCGTATATTTATAGAAAATTTCTGTTATTTCCTCATAATTTTGAAGATGAAATCAATGTGAACAAAAAAAAAACGTTTCCATAATGGATACTCGGTTACTGTAATTTACATATAAACTTCCACACAGCATATTCATGTTTTTTTAAAGCTAATTTATCCATTTAAACTGTTGTTTTTTTTTTTATTGTTGAACGAATCAAAACAAACTAGCTTTTAAAATCAAAGTAGATGGTACTTATGTTACAAATTGTCGTTAAACTTTCAAATAGTACAAATGGCAATTTTTTCTCTTATTCTGGATAATATTGCGTTTCAATGTAACAAGAAAACAAATTTTAATCTTCTTAGTTTTTGGTAATCCGTTACCTTTTTTTCTGTAATATAGCAATGGTGTGTAAGTGATGATCCTTGAAACGTGTGTTGCCAGATTATCCGCAACATAAATACAAAAAATTCTCTAAAAAAAAACTTTCCAGTCAAAGTGTACTTTAAAGAATCCTCTTATGAGCCAAGAGTTTGTGTACATTTTTAAAATTAAAACGTAATACCAGTAACAGAAAACTGGTGATTATAAAAGTGGCGCCACATTTGTGACAAGACAAATTTGTGGCACGTCTCGTCTCGTCTGTAGCGCACCTAAGCAAATTCTACTCATGTTATGCTTCATCAAAAACAAACATATTGATGAATATTCTTTTTTAATTCAAAATCTCTTTTAATCAACAATTTTGGTTTACCTTATTTTATTGAATTTTATTTGTGAGGAAAAAAACAACGTTCCCCTATTTTATAACAAATTCAGTTAAGTCACGAAACCGAAATATAAGAGACTTTTATATTCTCACTTGTTCGTCTTTTACAATTCAATTTATTGTAAACTAATACCAAAAACAGATATATTTCTTTTGAAATTATTAAACAAAATTTCCATAAAGCCACATTTCCAATTTTCAAAGAGATTTTCCATAAGATAGTCAATACGACAATTCCGTTTGGAAATTAAGTTTCCATCAATTGGAAACATCTTCTCTTTTTTTTTTTTGTTTGTTTTGTTTCATCTAAACTACAATTTTTACGTAATATTGGAAAACTTACAATGATAAACTACAATTGTAATGTTAGTTTAATAAATGTCAAGCATTTGTAGTAACAGCTGCATTCTATGGACCACAATAAGATGAAAAACAATTTATGTTGTTGGACCGTGAAAGTACTATTGACCACCAACGTGGTTTTATATATCTACAGCGTGCTATACTTAAGAAGGTCATAATGTTTCAAAACAAGCCTCCACTTATCGATTTAGATAAATAACCTTGAAAGGAGTAAACATTAACTTCTACATTGACCTTTTAACCGATATTTTCTTTATATAAACAAACATTTACCGGTGGAATTGTCGATGGAATATGTAAAATAACAGATAAATTGATTATAGCGTAAATCAATCATTCTGTATGTGTAATTGTAATGCAGGAAATAATCGACTTACTTTCAAATTTTCGCTATTTTAACACATGTACATTCAATAATAAGATAACAATGATTGTTGGAAAATCTGAACTGACAGAGAGATGCTTTTCATTCCATTAACTTTAATATTTTCAGACATTATGCACATCATTATTCATAAATCGCATGGTTCATAAATAATTCATTCGAGATTGTCGCATCAAACTAAAGTAATAATAATGTAACACGTAAATAGATCAATAAAGATTTGTTACTTTCTTAATTCCTACTAAACTAGGAAATACGTGGTATTTTTTTTTGGTGGCGCGAGGGGGTTGATTTATGATACCCAATATCGATTTTAAAATTATGGGGTTTCGTTTGGATTTTATCAAAGAAAAAAACGGTAGGTACCTACATTTATCATTTATTTTAATAAAATATAAACCGCAGTGTCAATAAATGTTAATTCAAAATATTACAGTTTTTATATATCAACATTCATTCAACGATTCTAAGATATGAAATGATGTTAGAAATTGTACGAAACTGGTTGGTAACTGCAGACGAAAACAGAATGACAACCAGACTCTCAGGAATTGCTCGGTTTTTTTTTGTTTCTTTGTGTGTATGCATAGTTTTAGAGAAATAAAATGAGAAAGTTGTTTAAAACATTCAAAAAATAATTGTGTCAACCTTGGAGCATAGTGGAAGTTTTATTAATTTTTGCATATACTTGCTTGAAGTCTTCTTGTCGTTTCTCAAATCTGGGTCTTCATACACAGACACAAACTTACATTGACATCTCATTAATATTGTTTGAAAGAGGAAGTTTTCTACATATACATAAAATATTAGCAATAAAAATGATAATATGAATTTACATAACAATTTCCATACTCTTACTGATTATGGAAGAATTAATGAATCTGTATGGGTATCTAAAAATAGGTAAAAGGATAATAGTGCAGTTTTGTAAGGATTCTTGGGCAAATTTACGAAATTCTCTTGGCAATACTTTGTCTGGACGACAGAATACTGAGAAGTACTGCCAAAATCTTTGCACATGAATTAAACAGTAACAGAAGGTGAACAGACAACCCACAGTCTTCCAATTTGAACAAGACTACACTCCAAGTGGGATCACTTTCCTCTAATTTGGCAATTTTTGTCTAAATTGAAGACCAACGGAAAAAGGTTTCAAAATTTGTAAAGCTGCTTTAAATTTAATAATTAATAAGAGCAGCTGCATAAGTTCAAATTTCAGATTTGGGGGGTGGTAGAAGTTCAAAGTAATGCCAAAAACTGAAGGAATCAAAATTTATCTTTTGGTCATGGTAGAAACAAAGTATTACCAATCCATTATAATTGAACAAATAGCAAATTTCACTATGATTTGTTCCGTATCGTTGGCTCAGTGCGCCCTATAATGAGGAGCTTCGACCCTGGGGTCGTTTTCACACACACACCGGCATTTTGCCGGCACTGCCGCCGACTCCGGCTTGTCGAGGTCCACTCCGGCTGCATTTCTGGTTGAAGCAGATCAGGCCAACATTTTTGCCGTGCCGACGTATGTGTGAAAGCTCTAATTTGATTACATAGTACTCGGTGCCGGCGCAGGCTCCGGCTCCGGTTTTGCCGGTGTGTGTGAAAACGACCTAAGTCTGCCACTTCCTTGCCTCAGCGCAGTTACGCCACTGTCTAAGGCTCAGCTTCAGTTCCTTATCCGAGACTTATTGTTAGCTTCGTTTGTGACCGACCTTGTCTTATACACATTGAGCATAAGGCTAATTTTACACTGTCAGGTACTTAAACTCTACTTAACTAAAATGAATCTTACTCGCAAGGAATATAAGATTGATTTACAGCAAAATGGACCATAAGTCTCGAATAAGGAACTGAAAATATGACAAAATGTGTTCAATTTTCATGATAAATGCTCGGAAAATCTAAATAGTTTTCTGGAATTTAGTTAAATTTCGCCGAATAGGTCCGGTTTCTCTAAACAACATTACACAAGCACCTCACAACATTTCAGAATAATGTTAATTTGTTCAAGTTCAGGGACAATTATTGTACAACAGATGAATTTAAGTAGATTCTCGAGTCGTCCGAATTTGAACGTTTTTCTTGAACAAAAGTATTTCCAAGTGAAAGGCATCTTTGAAGTATTACAAAATTATGTCAATGTTATTCATTTAATTAAGTTGTAATAATAAATCTTTTAAAGTACAACTTTACGAATTCTTTCAGATTTCCTTAAGCCTTGTTCAGACTTTTCAAGTTGCTTGAATTCAAGTAACTACTTGCCAAGTGTGTACCTAATTTTTACTTGATTTCAACTATTCGTTCAAGTTTATTTCAAATTACAAGTGAAGTAGATCAATGTGTGAACACACATCTAAAGACTAGAAAAGAAACCTTTTTTTCGCTCAGGCTTTTCACCTACAATTAGGCCCGGTTCAGCTTCCCTACCTAAATCTAAATTTAAAGTCACGTTCCTTGAACGTAAGACTGACTTGAATAACGTAAAATGAGTCTTATGTCCAAGGAAACTGAGGTTACTTTATGTAGAGATTTAGGAATGCAAGTTAAGCCAGACTTTAGTCATCATAGCAGCTTTAGCACCAATTAATTGTTAAATTCGAATCTAAGAATTGTATATTTAATGAAACGTTAGAAATTGCACAATTTCACTTAATAAAAAGCGATAGGTCAGTAAGATAGAAACAACTTTCATTGACTTTTCAAATCTCTGGTGTTGCTCCTACACGTTAATGATCAATGAAACTACCTACACACTTGAAACCGGTTCCTTTAACACTCTACCATATGGGAAATAATGATTAATATGTATACAGGTAAAGTTATAAATCTAATATGAACTTTTTATTTTTTATTTAAATTCCGGTAAATTTACGTAGACTTTTCACGAATTGAATGATGTTAATACAAATGTTGACGTTATTAATGTGGATACACTCTACATAATCAGTGGGTGGCAAATAAAATTTGTTTAGGTTATCCCTGCAACAACAATAGGGCTGGTAATGTTGAATCAATCGATTTACAACAATGTTATAGTTGAGTGGATTTAATCAAATGTTTGACATGTGAATTCATCAAATTAATACTAAAATCTCGTTGATTTTCATTTATTTATTATTATTATTTTTGATTATAAAAACAAAATGGAATTGTATTATTAAGAAGGAAAATACAAGGAATTCTAGATGCAAATATTTACATTAAATTTATTATACAGCTGCGAAACTTGAAAATTCAAATAACTTTATCATAAATACGTAATAAGGGTGGTTTCTTTGGTTCTGTAGCCGTTTTACATCTTTGAAGATAACGCATTTATCACAATTGACCTCTATAAAAGAAAATCTGGGTTTGTCGACTATTTACATTATTTTTACTTAAAGTAGGATTATGCTATCAAATTTTTCCTGTTCAAGTTGTTACTTGAACAAGAAAACTTAATTGCCCAAGTTCTTGGTACAAGAAAAAGTTTCGAATTTCCGTCCTTTTCGCACCCATGTGAAAACGATGATGTAACTTATCAAGTTATTGACAAGTCAATATTGTCAAAAACTTGAGAATTTATTCAGTTTGTTACAAGTCGCTTGTAAGTGTGTTTACAAGACTTGAACAAGAAAAATTTAATAGTGCAATCGTACCTTAACAGTTTGAATTTATGAGTGATGGTGAAAGAATCAAAAACAGTTTATAGTTCCCGCAAATCATTTGCAAACATTAAAGCTTTATTATTGTTAAATTATTGGCATTAAAATTACCCAAAATTTAATTCAAATCATTCATTTTCACACGTTAAACAGACAAATATATGTGGTGGATTTAATCTGTATTGATTTTCAATGAAAATAAATAATCAACAAAGTAAAATTTGAACATTAAATTTGTAAGTAAAAGCAAATCATCACTACCTAGCATCATCTTAATCAAATCTAAAACATTTCTCAACTCCTAATTACACAATATTAGATTAAAGTAATTTTGTAAGATGTTTACGTTCAAGTTTACTATATATTCAATGTCTTCTATTGCTGCTGCTGCCGCCACAACACACACAACTTAAAATTGAATTTAAATATAGATATATCATGAAAGCAGTTGACTATAGTCAAATAGAATCTTATTTCCATATTTGACTATTCTCTAGTTACTTTATGTAAATTTTGTATAATTTTATTATTATTATTATTATTATCGTTATAGTTAATAGTATTAGATGTCTACGCTTAGATGAATCCAAATAGTTGTTGGACATTATTGGATTTGATACAGACGACAACACAAAACAATAAAGACCAATTAAGGAACGACTAATATTTCTACGGTTCATCCCTTCAGGATTTAGTTTTAATTATTTCAACATCTAATCAATTACCATTAAAATATTACAACGTACAAGTCAAAGGAATAGACGATTACGTTTAAGGAATACCACCACTAAATTGTATTTTATCGTTCGTTAATTAATTGAGGTTTTATCAATTCACACTGGATTTATGATGAAAGTTGAGATAAAAACAGTAACATCGTGTAAATTACGAGTTTTTCCAAATTTTATCACAACAAAACTCCCATAAAATATTACAAAAATAGATATTGGAATACTTATGTGAGAATAAAGTCGGGTTGTTGTTGGTGGCGATATCAAAAGGAAACATAACTTTTTTTTTCAACAACAAAACAAAAAAAAAAAAACATCGGATTCGTCTATACGAACACACGCATATACATATATTACGATGGCTATCAGAAAAATATCACAAAAGGTTTGTGAAAAATCTTCAAAAGAACTATAGAAGAAAGAGAAATCTTTTTAAAGCTTGATGGTTGCACGAAAATACCACATGATAGAATGAGAAAGGATCATGGAAAGGGTTAACAGCAATAACAGTAAATTCAGAGGAATTGTGAACAACTAGAATACCGAAGAGTGAGAACATAATTTACATCACTATGTTGAACAAAAATCATTTTTAGTATTAACAACAATAGACGTAACAAAGGAATTATTCATTATTCTATGGATTTTAATCCATCATTATTATTTTAACAATAAATTATCACAGTAATATTAATAAAATTGTCAAATTTCAATTGCTAAATTACTATGTTAAAAGTAAACATAAAATTGTTAATAATAGGCTTTTCCATTTTAGTTAACGGATTGTATTTCGTGAGTAAAGATAATTAATTTTATACTCATAGGATTTACGAATCTTAATAAACAATAAGTATTTATATTGACGAAAAGCTTCCACAATTAATAATTCATCTGGGGGCAACATTTCAAAATAAAACAATTTAACAACATTCCCATAAGCTTCATTTAACTACATTTATATGTCTCTAATAGCCAATTTTCAGGAGATTTCTCATGTTATTATATAGGTGGTGGTGCGTATCACTATGACGTGTTATTATTGTTCTTTCAATCAGATCACTTTAAGGGAAATACAGCCTGTCTATTGGGATTCCGACAAGTCGACATGAATACAATAAATCTCTATTCATAGGCCGGCTTCAAATGTTGGATCGTGTTCGTCGAAGCGTTGAAAAATGGGGGCTATAGACATGGACGTGAAATCAGCTACTACAGAACGTTATCGCCTTGGTGCCAACTCTATTTTATCCATAAGGGTCCATTATATAGAGCAACTTTAGTCGCTTCAGGTTGGCCACTAAAGTCGCTGAGTGTAATATACAAGAGGCTGGACGCTCGGCGACTGCGCTTTAGACGCTGCGCTATGGTTTCTACATTATTTGCAAAACAGCAGAGTTGCCACTTGACGCTTTTCTGTCGAATCTACTGGATACTTGATAGCAACAACGACTTAGAAATTTTAGTGGCTGTGTTTTCGACGTAATTAGGCGACTTGCAATATGCTCATATGCGTCCAGCCTTAATTGCTAGCGACTATAGTCACTTAATCTAATCTACACTATACGCATATTGAGCGAACACCGTTGGCCCTAACGTTGACCTTAACTATATTACTATACTGGTGTGCTCTCACAGCTTTAAAGCCAAATAATCCGACTATATTGAAGAAATTTGAATTAAATGTGCTAAAGTTTGATGTTTAATACTTTTTATTTGTAGACACCGTACATCTGCTATTACTAAATCCGATTATTAGCGAGATATAAACATAGTTTGTAATGTTGATGGTATAATAAAATATAATTTTTCTTTATAAACTCATTAATGATTCAACTTTATAACCACTAAAGTCGTAATAGTGTTACCACAGATGGAGTGTTTGACTACAAATTCATACATAAATGTTTGTAAAATACGATCATTCAAAAATTATAGCAGTTGGAAATTCAAAATATTACCCAAAACAATTATGGTATGTTTCAACTGTTTAGTGTTGTTAACTGTGAAATATTGAACGTTTAATGTATTATACAGACTTGGCGTTTTTAATACGAACATAGGAAGTTCCAGGGATTGCGCACAAGTTAGTATAAGACATTGTCCACTCTTAGACACTTCTTTAAATATCACACCCTTTTGCATTCACAAAAATCTTCATACCGTTTATTTATCTCATTATGGGAGATCCCTAAGAGTGAGTATGATATTTTTTCTATGTTTTTATTAGAGATGCCAAGTCTGTATAATGCATTATCTCTAAAGCAAGAGTTTGATTATTTATCTTTTTTTTTGTCGAACTAACCGGAAGGAATTTTAATTTATATTAATGATTTTCAGACAGTGCAAATATAAGGTTAAATTGCAACAATACATTTACCCTTTTAAGCATGAATTAATTATCATTAAATTATGAAAAATTAAATGGACTACAATAGATATGAATTTATTATTATTCCCTCTAGATGAGTTTATTATTCTTTGTGAATTTTAATTTAAAATTCACATGTCAATCAAAAAAGCATGAAATGATAGGAAATTTAACAAAAAAAATATACCTTCATTTTATTTGGATCGTTCAGGATTCAAATGCTGGTGACGTTTGAAAGCTTCATTTACACAAACACCTGCAAAAATGAATAAAAATGTATCAGTAACGGAGTAGACGATTTAGTTTAACTGAAACTAGGCATTCACAATCTTATCTGAAGGATTATGTTGTAAGACTACCGTTGACCACTCACGCTCCCACAAGGGATCCAACTAGATGTTGTGCTTTCTCGTTCTGTTAACACCAGTGTTAATTAAAAATGTCCCCATCATCAGGTGAGCTTGTACTGTTTGTAGGACTTGTAGACGATTTTCCCACTCACAAACCAACACGGTAGGACGAGGGTGGATGCTGTCCGATAGCCCATTCACGCTCCAATGAAGGATCGGAACGAGTATCTACAGATTAGACTGTGAATGGCTAGCTTTAGCAGACTTGGATTTGGTACAATGAAGACCTCTCTCTGTCTTTCTCGCACAAACAAATGAGTTTCTTCCAGCTGATTTCGTAGGTGCACAGCTGTTGTCTTGGCGGCATAAAATGAATTGACGGAGCGAGTGAGGAAATTGGGGCATCCTTGCTATGGTTGATATGGATGTTACGAACTATACATCCCGTAACTAATAATTATTCTTACAAAATTCTTATTTTTATGTTAATGTTGTTAGCTATAGACCGGAAAATCTACTACTGATGGAAATATACACATTTTTCTAAATATACTTCTTGTTATTATATATAAAATCATTTATTAAAAGTGTACAACTGTCAGTGACATGAAAAGCATCATAATGAAAGAAAACTCTCGAAAATCCTCAGACTTGATATAACAACCATTAACAAGACTAAAATAGCAAGTAAAACTGACATTTATCTTTAATATTACAACATCTTGATAAATTAGCAGAAACGATAATCAGAATTTGTTAAATTATAGGTATTGATAACAACAAATTATTAGTAAATTATAACGAACAAGAACGTTAATAAAGAAAATAACAAGATCGGGATTTATTAGTTATAAAATGTCAGGCATTCACTAGATATTACGTATTTTTCTATAACTTGATTCTTGTCTTCTTTTTACCGCATTTGAGAATAAACCTAGTAGAGGATTCGACTAGAAAACGTCCTAAATTCCACTAAAATCCACACATAGAATGAGGAAGATCGATGGTTGTAAACGATAGAACGATTGTCAAAATGTCGGAAACAATGTTATATTCGAACATGTAAGGTTTTCAATTTTTCTAAGATTTCGTCCGGGGAATTCTTTTGTTTTGGTTATGTGTTTTATATCAATGACATGTAAAAGGTGGATGAAAACGGTCGACAAACTTACAATTTTCCGGTTACTTTATCTTTCATATAGGTAGCGTATTTGGCAACGATTGCATTAAATAAATGGTGTAATAGAATTGTTATTCGTATTTGTTACAAATAGTTGTAATCGGTAAAAATTCACAATGTGGAAAAGACTTTATCACACAATCAGTAGTGTCTATATGTCTCATTCAATTTTCCTAGTTGTTCTTATTCGATGTGATGGTCGAGTAAAAATAGTGCTTTGTTTTCAGCTCATCCTTTGTTATTTTCTTCTATTTTGAGAGTTTTGATAACGAACAAATGAAACTGTGTCGAATTTAATTTTTACACCCATTGTCCTATTCGCTTTTGTTTAATTCGATTGTTCATTAAATATTAAAATATCAAGAATTGCCAACTATGGATTACAATTTTGCGATATTAAAGCTATTAAAATTGTACTATAAGTATATAATGATAGTAATTTTATTATTTTCGGACAATTGTCAGAATTCTATTGTCCTACAAGATAGTTTGCATATTTTTATCACAGGATGTTCAAAAGTAATTATTTGGTGTCATTTATATTCAAATAGTTTCGATAACAATCCCCTAGATTAGGTAGATATATGCATAAATTCCTGCAATTTTCCCAATAGTCTTTAGACAACAAACAGTATGTAAACTACATGAACTTCACTTGTTTTGTTGGTTGAACAATACAGAAAACAAAACAAAACAAAAAAAATCGACCAAGTTGAATAAATGCTCAACATTTAATGCAAAATAAACAAAATTTTCAAGCTTAAATGTAAATAACTGCATGTTGCATTTCCACAGTTGACTTTTTATATGCATTAGTGATAACAAACAAAATTATAATGATTTTTGTTTACACGGTATATTCAGGAAGTTCTATGCTGAAATAAAAATTAATCAAACTGACTATACACCATAGTACCAGAGGCGGATTTATTATGACGCTTAAAGTGCTCGTAAAATAGAAAATAGTGCAATAGTTTTCTTTCAATTATTATTCTGTTTAGCTCAAAGGCCCCAAGAGATCTGCCACTCCACAGCATAATATTTGAACAAAACATCTGTCTCACTTTTTAGACTATTTATAACAGTTTACAGTTTTTGGGTAATTTTCAAACTAAATGAGCCAAACTCATATAACAGAGCTAATCATTTTTCATAAAAACACACTTATCCGGCCAAATACAAACAAAAAAATCTACTACCCTTTTTGTTGTTTATTTGAAAATAATATGCCGACCGACTTCAAACAGTAAGAAAGGAATAGAACAAGAGGAGAAGTCGACAGTAGCAAGGAAAACATTGTCTCATTGTCGGTGTACAAAACCGTTGTCTAGAACGACAGGTGTTCGGTGTTTTTTTTGCATTATCAAGACATAATTCACTTTGCATCATTACCTACATTGGAGCGACTTGGCGTGGTTAAGTGCCGAGGCAAATTTGTTTATCTTATACGACTGTTAACACTTGAGATTTGTGTTGTTTTATTATATGTGAGGTCAGATACAGGCCAGATGTAGTTACAACATAACAAGATGCGTATAACACACATCAACAATGACGGAAAGAGGAATGTATCTGTTATCCCACACTAACTTAAAAGTTGTGCTCGAGGCCCGGTTAATCTTCCGTTCCTTATTCACGACGTATTGTTGGCGGAGTTTCTAGCTGACCTTGCCTTATGTTGCTCGAACATAAGACAAGTTTTGCCAAGCATTTAAACGCTACTTCATTAAAATGAATCTTATGCACAAGAAACATAAAGTTGATCTACGACTAACTTGACCCTAAGTCGAGATTAAGCCGGGAATGAGTTTTAGAAAATCTTAAGAAATAGATGTTTTCGTACCATTTACTTTCCAATAAGTCTCCTTCTTCTCTTCGACAAAAGTTTTACACCTATTTTGCCAATAAAATCAAACTATTCATGGTAGAGCTTGTAATAAACGGAGACTTTCAGTTACTAAAAAAAATTAAACTAGAGGTCTTCTGGATCCAAAATACACAGGCTGGTAACATGCTCGACTTTTGCCGACATCGGATTAGCCGGAAGAGGTTGCACATTAGCCAATAGAGTTCACACGTCGTTATATCTGACTATCCACGGAGCACGAGTTGATGATGTGGGCGTGTCTCTACGATGACCTAGTTCTCAACCGGTGTATTTTTGTTCCAGCAAGACCTCTAGTTGTTTCTACTTTTACCGACTTCCTAGTTTTACATTTGTAAATCTTTAAACTGTTTTTCAACAAAAGAAATTCATGTCTGCGATAAACATCGAATTTAAAAGTACCCAGTAGAGAAAGGTTAATTATAGATTGGATATTATTATTCGGTTATAGTGAATCTAGTTACTACGTTATAACCGTGAAATAACTTCGTAATAAATGTGACACACAATTGCATTGAACAAACAGATAAATAAAGATAGAAATTTCAATCTGTAAAAGGTGGGATTTAAAAAAGTTTCTATACAACAACCCTATCTATTTTTGATTGTTTAAAAGTAAACCAACTTGTGCTCTCCAAAAATAGGATTTCTTTAAATCAAAATAAGCTTTCGTTTCCGGTTCAGTTAAATATCCCCAAGTCTGTTATGTAAGTAAGCAACATTTTCATCTATAAAAAGTTTTAATTATTTTTTCCACAACATCTTAACCAACATCAATCATAAGTCAAAAAAAATTTAAAAAAAAATCAACAGTATCAAAAGTTTCATTTCAATCATACCGTTTAAATGAAACTGATTAAATTAAATTTTGTGGAAAATTTAACCCCCCGATTTCATATTGCCTACAAGAGCCGTTCCATTGTGAAAAAAAAAAAACTTACAAAGAGGAAACTCCGGATATAACACGGAGCGTATTCGTAATCGTGTTCTTAGGTCGGAGCCGGTGCCGGCACCGAGTAATCAAATGAGGGCTTTCACACAGACGCCGGCATGATAAAAATGTCGGCCCGATCTCCGGCAACGAGAAATGCAATCGAAGTGGATCTTGACATACCGGCCACCGGTCCGACGTCCGGCTTGTCGCATTCAATGTTTTCTTATCTCAGATTTCATACACATATGTATGTTGATTTGATGGTACCGGCAAACTGTTTGTACATTTCTAATTTGGTTTTTGTTTGGTGCTGAATACCAGAAAATCAAATACGTACGTACTCCCCTTAGTTTTTCAAATAGTGCGTAGAAACTTTCTTCAATAACTCGTAATAACGGCCGTACCCGGTAGTTTCGTTCACTGGAATACATTCTGCATCGAACACTGACAAACGTTCATTGTACGTCAGTACCGATAATGCCGGCATGTGTGTGAAAAGCAACAAGCCGGCGTCGGAGGCGGAGCCAGTGTCTGCGCCGGCAAAATCCCGGTATATGTGGAAACGACCTTAGAGTACAGTGTTATACCAGGTACAACTGTGCTTAATTAATTTTAATGGGGCCCCAAATGTCACATAAAAGTTGAATCTATCATTGAGTCTGGTATTTGTTTGTATCTGGTATAGAATTAAATAATAAACAAACAAAAACGAAAGTAAAAAAAAACAAGTAGCTTACAATACAGTAATATGGTTAGAAAATGGTTCTTCAACAGTGCCTTTAGTCAAAACATAGTCAAGAAGGGTGTGCCCAATATTAATTCAACCGAAGATAAGAGCAAATAAAACCGTTAATGGAGTTTTCTAGGTCAACAGGTAGGTAGATAGTTAGAGATAGATGAAACTGGTGAATATCGTGATAATTATATTCGAAATCGATAATGTCAAAATAAACATCTCAAACAATCTGGAAATTGGTAATATGGATTGTGTTTATAAAAACATAAATGTTCAACTTTTCAACTAGAAGAGGGCAAAAAAAATGAAATTAACGAAATAGCTCTCTTTTTTGTTCTTTTGTTTGTAAAAGTTTTAATATCCTTAGATGTGCCGACTAATTAGTTTAAACAATAACATTCATCGGATGCAAAAAAAATTAAATAAATTTTGTTTATCACAATATTGTAAATCTCACAAGGATCTGTTATTGTTGTATAGTCGGTCAATTTTCATGTAGTCAACGCAACTTTGAAACTGACACCACAAGTCGAGTTGATCAAATGAGAATAAACCAATTGTACATTTTCACGCCGATTTCAACTTTTTGATTCGCACAAATCCAATTGTTTCCTTTAACACTACATAATTTCCAATGAACACATTGGCTTTTGTATTTAGCTAGTGAACTGTTATCAAACTCGGTTATATATGTATATATGTACAAACACAAATACATCTCCTTTAACTTGAATGAAATTTAGAGCAATATTGAAGCAGAGGATTAAGCGATCGTAGACTAGAGAGAACATTGATAAATGTTAATTTGAATTTATAACGTATATATGCATCGAACATACTATATAGAATCTAGAAGAGACTAGTCGACTTGTAGGTATATTATATACATGAAATATATGTATATTATGTAAGGATGAAAAACGTATAGACGAGAAATTTACCCCATGTGTCTTCTACATATCATGGACCGAATATATCTGATAGTAGATGTGTGTTCCTCATGAGGAAACAAAACAAAAACACACATACACACACACAAAAAAAAAGAAGTTGATTAACTTGCTGAACCAATAGTAGAAACCACAAATAGAATCAATATTTTAACAGAAAATATAAAATGAAATTGTAGAAAAACAAATAAAGAAAAAAAATTTCAACAAATCACCGATTGGAAACCATGCATACACACATAAAAAAAAAATCGATCTAATATCACTTCGGGGACTTTCTATATTATACAGTTATGAAATGCTTTTTCTTTGTTTTTTTTTTAAACAAATAACGTAAATTAATATTTATTAATTGCTTTACTGTGCTAAAATTCTAATGAGCTTAACTAAACCCCAGCTTATCCTAGGAGAATACTCAATGGGTAGTGAACCCTAAAAAGGTAGTCTGAAAATCGTTTTTTTTTTTTCATCTAACTTTTATATCAAGTTGACACTACAATGGAATGGGTTGTAACAAACATACCTTTGTGGTTACAATTGTAAAACGGTGGGATTTCTCAAGGTAGAGGGGTAAACATGTCACAATTATGCTCGTTAGGGTAAACCCATGAACAAATCGTATTATACTGTTGTTACCGAGCTATCGAATAAAAGTAACAGCCAAGTTAAATTTGGATCACTATACAGGTTTGGTCATTTGAAGCTACAATTTCTATATTTTTGAGAAAAACGAAACAATAACAAAAGAATAGAGAGTAGTACTCTGTCTAAAAATAATTTGACAGCAAAATGGACCTTATCGATAAAAGCGTTGCTAGAATGGTCAATATCTCTCAGAACCTATGCAAAGATAAGCAAAGAACCACTACAGCTGAAGCTCCGGAACGTGTAGATTATGACAATATTTTTTCGTTTTCAAAAATCGTCATTTTAATTGGAAAAAATCGAATATTTCTCGATGTTTCGTATTTTAATTAATTTTAGTTGACCTACTTTTAGAGGTCAGTTGCACTGTTTATCTCATCTTGACATTGAATTGAGTTTCAGATGTACTGAGGTGTGCATCAATTTACTTGAAAAACGTATTTTTGTTTTTTTAAAAGTACGAGGGCGATGTTTCCATTAAACAATCGCTACTTCCAGACTTCTCCTTATCATTACTAGTTTGATCAAACTGAATTAATCCACATGTTAACAAATCTCAGTATAATTACGTATGATTTAACACACGCATTGGCCTGTTTATAAATAGAATTTCTATTTAAATTACGAAAATTTTCCAATCTTCTTCAATTTTTTTTTTCAATGAAAATGACGATTTTTGAAAACGAAAAATATTATCAAGATGCTGATTTTCGTATAGATCCTGAGAGATATTGACCGCTTTTATCGATAAGGCCCATTTTGCTATCAAGTCACTTTTAGACAAAGTACTTTATATTCTTGTGTTTTTGTTTCGTTTCTCTAAGAAAATATGGAAACTGTAGCTTCAAATGACTAATGCTGTATATGCCAAGTGCAGATGGTAATGTTATGGCTTGACACTCAATACATGTGATCACTGAAGCGGCAATAATCTGCCAATACTGCAATAATGGAACACACAAGATGTTGACTACCAGAAGAGAATATTTATGAATAAATACAAATCGTATATGAAGCAAGCCCGGCGCAAATGCTTGTGTAGGTTGTGCACCGCACAAGGGCGCCAAATTATGTTTTAAATCATATCAGTTTTTATTGTTACTAGTTCTTTGGTGTAGTGTAGGTTTTTGTGGTTCACAAAAAGTGATTATTGTGGTATTTTTGTAACAAGGGATTTAATTTTGAAGGTCAATAAGGGGGCGTAGAAAATGTGTACAAGGACGCCTTACCTGCCAGCGCCGGTCCTGATACGAAGAGTAGTATAACTTATACAAATAAGAGCAAAATGACAAAAATTAAGAAGGTCGTAAAACAAGTTGAAAAAATCATCTTCCTCACCAAAAAAAAAAAAAAGAAGAAAAGATCTAGCACCGTCTGGTTGCTGTTAAAAACTTTCAAGTTTCAAACAAGAACAATAAATAAGGCAACCACAGAACGAACAGCTTCTTGCAGTAAGATTTCAAAATATACGAAAAAAAAGTATAACAAAAATATGAAAAATGTATATGTCACCAAGGAGATTATGTTGAAAAATAATAGAGATATTATTTCAAGATGTGTCAATGTGTCTAAACTCACTATTTATCAAACAACCCCCAACTTGTATGTCATTCTCATATATTGAAATGCATTATAATCAACAGGGTGGAAGTATATTTATTAAAATTAATTTCAAAAAAATAACACACAGAGTCAATAACATTAACCCCCAGATCATATTATAAAGCCATCACAAGATAAGATTATTAAAAAAAAATAAAAACACAAAACTACAACGATAAAAACCATCTAGACAGAAGAAGCTAGAATAAATAAGGGTGGATGAACTTATAACTCATCGAATTACTAGAATTCCCATATACTCGATTTTTTGTGTTTGTAAAGTGGTAGGCGTAAATAAATTTCCAATTAGGTGTAACCTTTAAGTTGAAAAAAAAAAAAGAAATCATTAAATCTCCTTAGACAGACTTAATTTTAATAAACGTTCTAGTTTGTAAGAAAAGCGATCCAAAGGGGTGGTTATACCATGCCGAAAATGAAAGTAAACGCAGCGAATGATGGTAATTAGAAGCAAAAAAGTAACGTTTCAACACACACACAAAAAAACCTTAATTTTAATCCTATTTTTTTTTCTTAAACTCTATATTTTCCTCTGAAATAATGGTGCTTTTAATATAATTTTAAAGTGTGTGTTTGTATATAAAACATATAACAACGTTAAAGTATATTGATTTTTAGTAAATGAACTTTTCTATGTAGCGCAACTAAACTTGCTAATTTAAAATTTATGACATTTTCTTATCAGTTAACGCTTAATAAACATTAAATGAACAAAGTATACACCATTTTTGATAGTAACAATACACGTATATAAGTAGTATAATCATAGATATTGTAGACATAACAATAATTGTTGTTATAATAGGATATTTGTGGTGATGATGTAAGGACCTGTTTACATAAGTGGCGCAATTTCAGATCTTACATCCGTCAATTTTTATTTTAAACAAATGAATCAAAACGAAAGTTTCTCTTCTGTACATTTTTTTGTTGTTGTTGTTGTACCATAGGAACACATTCTAATTTAATAATTTCAAATGAAGAACCCTCTACACAGTGAAAATTGTAATTTTCAAGTACCAATTATTACAGACAATGGATTTGAAGGGTGTAGAAAAAAATTCAATAAATGATCCAAAATACGATTATAAATTTTCAATTTTATTTCAAGGCTGGAAGGTTTTTAAGGATTCTCATCAAGTTTCCTGGAAATTCGAGCCTTAATTTGTTCTATTGGTTTAAATGCTTGTTTTTAAAAGTGGGTCCTTTAGAGACGACTAATTATGTGGACAAAATACGAAGAATTCTTGAAATGAATCGAAAAAAACTTTAATAAAAGTTAATCACTCACTATTTCTAACTTAATCTTTAGAAGCTATATACCGTATGTCCTATAATCAGCGAAAACTAGTGTAATTATAAGTTTGTTGCAAAGTTTTGCTATTCTCGAAACAATCCGGGTGAAGCAGAGACAGCAGGTATACAAGATGGTGAAATTATGTGGTAAAATAAATAAAACTTATGTCCACTTTATCGTACGTAAAGATGCTGCAATATTTCATTAGTTTTCCGTCCATTTGTAGAGAATTCTTTGACATGTCATCCGATCTCTGTCATCCCTATTCGAAATTACCCTGTCTATCCGTTACGAAATTCCAAACAATCACAACAAAAACACTAGTCGTTTTCTATCTATCTATTTGTCTATTTAACAGATCAATCAAGAATTGTATATCAGATGGATAGTTTGACAAAAAGAATTCTGGTTAATTGAATACAAACATATCATTTCTAACACTTTTTAGTTATTTGATTAAAATTAGAAATCTTTGGATATTATGGTAACAAAAGAAAAATCAAACTTGTTCACACAATTGCTTGTAAATTTAAAACCAAATGGTTCCATTTGGTTCTAATTCCCCATTTCCGTTTTATTTATGTGATTAGTTTTTCCTTTTATTAACAATGTAATATACTTTCCTACAATCGGTCTAGGCGCGTTTACAACGTTTGTCCCATGAATAACGAAACACGCGTCTCTAAGAGTAACACAGGAAAAATACCTAGTCTAACGATCTTTGTCTGATACACCTGCTCACTGATGTTTCACTATGATCATGGCAAATATAGTCAAGTAAGTTTTTTGGGAATAGAAGAGTGTGTGTGCCAAGTATTGCCAATAGCTGAGCTTCTTAGACCTGACCGCTCATTTTCTATTTATCTCTACGAAACCCCTAAGAGTGTGTGGTGTACTATTTCTTTCACATGTTCGTATTAGAAATGTCAAGTCTGTATGCGGTAAATTGTCATATTTGTTAAAATACAGACTATAAAGATATATTTTTAAAAAGTCGTAAATTAATCTGTCTAACATGAAATTTATGTAGAACCACGCTATTTAACAGACAAACTGTATATCATAAGGGCTGATTACATTGAGCGATTTTGGTCGCTGGTCGGGGGGCAATCGAGGAGTGGCGCGCATGAGCATATTGCAAGTCGTCTAGTGATGTCGATTACACACAACGACTAAAATTTCCAAGTCGCTAACGGTGTTGTTACCAAGTATCGGGTAGATCTGAAAGAAAATCATCAAATGGCAACTCTGTCTATGTGTTGTAAACAATAGTAGGCTTTACACTGACACTCTTAACCGCGTGATTTAGGACGTTCACGTTCAATCGCGCGCGCAAAAGTGTCTGTGTGAAGGCAATCCAACATTTCGGCGTGCGGTGCGCTTTGGCGTGGCTGACTGGCGTGTTCAGTTTTACGCGTTCCTCAGGCGCGCGGTTAAGAGCGTTCGTGTAAAGCCGGCTAATTAAGCAAATATAGCAACACAGCAACTAAATCCGTTACATAATGCGTGTGTTTCTTTATAGCTCAAATCGCCATTTGAGTATACTCTGGGCGCCCAAATGGTTTCCACTTCCTGTCAAATGTTTGAGTATTGTTTCATGCATTTTCACATTTCTAATCTACTCTGACAGCTTTTTGGCAGGCCGTGCTACGTTTGAGCACCCAGAGTAATAAAGACCCTATAGAACCAAAATCAAAGATTGACCATTCATATTGAATTACTCAATGAAACGATTTGTCATATCTCATACCTACTACAAATCAACCCACAATGTTTGACGGACGTCACCGATTATTGCATAAAGCGGCCTTAATATTGAAAATTAAAATTCTGCTCAACTTCACTTAACAATACATGTTTAATTAATCAGTTAAACTTCTTCACGTAGTAGACCAAAAAAACCCAACCCTTATTATATACAACATAATATCTTAGAAGAACGGTTTTATAAAGTTTAATCATATTCAAAGATAAAAATAGTAAATTGAAATTATAACGTTTTTTTTTTTAATTTTTAATGACATCAATTTTAAAACAACAAACTAATCAAACAAGTCTCAACTAGTTAGTCATCATTTTAAAAACATTTAAGCAATATTTTTTATTTATAAAAACGACATTATCTGGTTTTATTAACTAAAAATAACAAAAAATAAAAATAAATTTTCAAACAACTTTCATTCTATCTAACAAAACAAATCTGTGTGTAGGATAAATAATATGATTAGAGAAATCTTAAAATTTTTCATTGAATAATCCAAGTTTGAATCGTATTTTGTAAAATACACACACATCAGGCAACAACAACAACACAAACTTGACCCTGTGCACTTTCCGAGTTCATGGACCTTAACAAACTTACTCACTTTATATCCTTAGAATAGCGATTATACAACGAAAAAAAATAACACAAAATAGACATAGAACATAGATTTATTTGTGTCAAAAATAAAGCGGCTGAAAATCTGTATTATTCGAAAAAACTATAACAAAACAAAAATAAATAGCAATGATGACTATTGAAAAGCGTCAATACAGATTGGAAACTGAAAGAACTTAAAAGTTGAAGATATGCTCCTTCAATTGTGTAATTTATCTTCAAAGTTTTCTAATAAGGTTTGGAAATCAACGACTGTAAACTGAAATAAAATTATATCGACTTGTGTGTATATACTTTGATCAAATTTCGCTTTATACCTTCACAATCTTTTCATCGAGTCAAAAAACAAACAGGTTAATTGCGAACAAAAAAAAACACCACGATTTTAATTGTCTTAACTTTCTTTAGCATTAAAGTAAGAATATTATGAATACAATAATAAAGTTGAGATAGATCATATTATAATAAAATGAGGACAAATGAAGTTGAGGAGAAAACAACAACATAATAATAATAATAATAGCAACAAAACAGACCGCACCTAAAAATAAAGTTTTGATATCAAAAGGAGAATTTCTGTCTTTTATATATACAATGATGCAAAGAATTACATTAGGTCCTTGGTCTTTTATAGTCATATTTTATCTTGGAACAATTGTTGGGATCAGAAGGAGACGATTTGAATATTTATACTTTGTCTACCGTTTGTCGGTTTCGAATTCATTATATTAAAAGCTCACCCAGTTCAATTGAATTAAATATGGCAATTTTAATGTTAAACAACAACTCATACAGAAATATATTAAATTTAATTTTTTGCTACCACCCAAGAAAAAAAATGTATAGAAATATAGAAAACTCATCACTCATTTAATTCATTCGATATTTTTCCCCCTATATGATCAAGTTAATCATAAATTATGTTGTCATAACAATGACATAGCATAAAGTATTCTAATTAATTCAGATACAAATTAGTGGATCGATTGTGTCTAAAATTCAATATACTGTCGTTTATTATACAAACATTTACCTATGAACTGTAACATACATACCTAATATAAAACTGAATAAACCAATAAACATAAATATCGATATAAATTTGTAACGATTTCAATCGATTATTATTTGTCTAAATAATTCACATGTTATAAAATATTGTTAGTTAAACGATATGTAAATTTGTAAAATATGGACAATATTATAAAACATCCCATCCTACATGTATTTCCAATAATAATTGACTAATGCCGAAATAAATCATCTTTGAAGTAGAGCGGTCTATTTACTTCTAAAGATGAAGGAAGCAATAATAATAGTGAGCCTGATAACAGTCCAACAGTTTTGGAGCAGGCAACGCAAGGTGAGGACGCTCAAAGAGAAGAACATCGACAGCTCTAACGAGCTATAACGAGCACATACTGTTGGAGCTAAGAAGCTAAAGATTGTTATTTCTTGGTTCAAACGAGTAAGTAATGAAATGCACAAGGATGGTCTCTAATGCCAAAAAGTGGAAGGATATAGAGCCTAGACCTCCAAAAGTAGAAAGACTAATTTAAATAAAATTCGGTAAACCAAAAATTTAAGCTGCCAGTTTATCTGAATAATAGCACCATTACTTACAATAATACAACATTAATGTTTATATTGGGAATAAAACATAACATAAAGTTCAATTGTTTTGTTTTATTGTACAATTTCTATATATTGTTTCTATACAAGTCGGATAATAAAAATTTTCCACAAAATTAATGATAACAATTAGAAATGTTGGTAAATAGTAATTAGCTGGTAGTTGTTTTAATAATCTTTGATGATTAAACAATGAAGAAATGTTGTAACACGTACAGAAATTACACTTATTAAACTTGGTAGAGTTTTAGCAAACATCTCAAGTAGTAATTTCCACATTTTACACAACAAATACATACGAAGTGTTCCATTTAAAGGATTCTAATGTTTTCTTCAACTGTTCCCTCATTTCCAAATTAGTTATCAATATTCAAATACTACCAGAACCGGAATCCCATGGCGTATGATTCAGCGAACCATGAGCCAGGTTCGGCGTACCACGCGCCGTAGGAAAGGGAGTGCCAGCCATTTGCGGCTCGGCTAGGGATCGTTTGGACTTTCCCACCAACTATCGGTAAATTTGGCACGAGTCAAAAAGAATGCGAGCTTCCTCGGGTTCGACTCGCCATTCTTCAGTAGCCCTCAGGTTAGTCAGGTTATCGTTGATCAATGTGGTATTTTTTTTTTTTTTAAATAAATTTAAAATGGAGTGATCAAACGACATTTTGGAGCTTCTGTCAAGAACTACCCATAATGTAATAGGTGGCCGCAATACAAGCTGCACTACGGCACTTACAAGGTTCGGGCAAGACTTGCCAAGCCAACACGGAATCACACCATGAACTACACTAGACAGACATCTAAAGCCGGAATCTCACAGCGTGTGATTTGGTAAGCCTGGCTCGTGAGTCGAGCTTGTAGAAGCTCGACCACGCTCGGCTCGGGGATGATATTGACACGACGCGTGTGAGTTTCTTGGTGTGTGATGGATGTTAGCTTGTCAAGTCTTGCCCGAGTCTTGTCAGTTTAGTTTCCCTCTATGCGCCTCAAAGAACCGAACCGTGAACAAGTTTTCGGTTTTTAATCCTCTTCATAAAACGACAGAAACTCCAAAATATTGTCGTTTGTCCACTCCATTTTGGACGTTACTGAACTGTGGCGAACTTGCATTTTCCTATGGATCAGGTCCGACGTATGATGAGCCGACCCTGAGGAAGATCGCCTGCTATTTGACTTGTGCCAAAATTTACCAACAATTGATGGGAGAGCACAAGCCAACCCGAGCCGAGCCAGAAATAAATAATTGGCGCATCCGTTCCCACGGAACATGGCTTGCCGAGTCTGACTCGCAAATCAAGCGCGGTGGAATCCCGGCTTAAACCACAAAAATTTAGGTTCACCTCATAGTCAGCATCAATTAAAATTGCTTTTGATATTTAATAAGCAAAAAAAAAAAGAACTCTTCTGTCTAGAGTGCCAAAAATGTTTGAGTTGGCTGTACCACTATAAGTTCTTAAGAACGTTTTGTTTTCCTTCGCAGCAAAATTCGAAACGTGTTAAATGAAAAACACTCTCTACATTTTACATTTGTTACACAAACTATTATTGGATTACATCTGAAACAATGGTTTCATGTTGCGGTTGTTATCCCTTAAATTTTGATTATTCTGTCACGTTTTAGCAGCTTTGTAGACATAAATAGAAAATTAAAATCATCAAAAATTTGATCCTTCGCAAGCATTCTCTTGTTAAAATCAAAATAAAAAACCATGTCCGAATCATCTACAGTTTTCGTTCAACAACTAACAGAATAACTTATAAAGCTTGCAATTTTTGAGTTTCTTACATGGAACGTTCTGTATATCTAACAGGTGAAATGTTGATTTCTTGGGATTTAAGGGTGGGGCATGATTCAAATTGGGGAAAAATGAACAACAGTCTTAAGAAAATTATTAATTAGAATACGAGTAGAATAATGAAGGTTAAATTTAATAAGGTGAATAGGTCAAGTCAACGAACTTTTATGAAAAACAACAACTTGAAAACAGAAAAGCGAATAATCTATACCGTCTTTTATAGTAGTTTTGATTAGTTATTTATAACTAATTTTGATAAAATATAATCATAAAATGTTAATAAAATCATTTGTATTCATTTTTTATATCGGAAATTGAAAATTTGATTAGCAATTATGATTATCTTAAATAAGCAATTTGTTATAAACAATAATCTATAATAAAGATTATTTTTGTTGTAATTTTGCCGCTTTACGTTATGATTCAGACTAGCATTATGGGATGCTATCTAACCATATTGCAATATGACTCCACTATAAATAAACAAATAAATAAATAAATAACTAAACAAAAATTTAAAATATGCATATTACACAAAGTTGCACAAAATTTAAATTTCTGAATTTCAATAATGTAAAACTCTTCCCGCTGAATTATTACTATGGTATTGTACTAAATATGTATACAGTAATAATATCGAATCTAGGCTCATAAAGGAAAAACAAGCATTAACCAGTATTATGACCTGCAAATAAGTTGAAGTAAAATGGAGAGAAAACAGGCTGTCAGAGGGTGTTTCTCTCGATCTCACTTCAACTTATTAGAAAGTCTTGAGAGTGGTTAACGCCTGTTTTTCCCCTATATATATACATACAGGTTGAGACAGTTCATCTAGGAACATAGGAGGACCTACAATAAGCGGGGCAGTTATAGCGCTTTCGTCTGCGTGAGTTGAAAAGATGGCTGGTAGAATTTTTGTAAAATTACCCACCCTTAAGTCTGTCCTATGTTCCTAGATGAAATGTTTCAACCTGTATATACATCATAATTATAAATACATATGTACATATATCCCTATTTTACCAGTTAAGAGAAAATCCTGCTTGTAATTCATAACAACATGGATATACAGAAATTTCATACGATATCCTGAAGCAATTATACCAACACACTTCTAATTGTTACAACATAAAATCACATACTCCATATATCTGGTAATCCCAGTTGCGACACACATCGTTTCTGTTTATTCTCCGAATATTCATGTTTATAGAATGATATATATATATGTAGGTATACATCTAAAATGGTCGAAATTGAATTATAAGATTATTACAGAAAGTAGATGAAAATTTTTATACAAAATTTTAAAATAATAAGCTTTATATGGCCAATTCATCATCTATCATAAATAATCTTCATTTTATTTACGAACTATAGCCCGTTACATTTATAAAATACATCGATGGGATGTCTTCAATGTCTCCCCCACCTATTCCATCTATTCACCTATAGTAGCCAAGTTGTCAAGGCCACTTGAACGTCATTGGTAATTATGCGATTCGCGCCGTCTTACGAGACAGCGTTAAAAATTAGGTAGACAGCTCTAAAAATCTACCGATATAGGTTTAGCTTTGTCAGCCCTATACCACTGAATTATTCCAAACTACCCTCTATTCTTATAAATTATAATGCGAATAGGAGGAACAAAGGATTGTGAGAATCATCAAAAATTACTGTGAAAAATTTCTGCATTGTTTTCCACCCTTTAGAGGCATGATAAATATTAGATATTTAACACTTTAATGTCATTAAAGCCTAAAATCTTACGTTCTGTTGTCTTTCGAGTTTTGCCAAAGTTTTTTTAAGGTTCATTCCTACATTTCAAGTGAGCAACACTATTTTGCTCAAAATTTTCCTTGAGACAATAATGAAAATGAATAGTAAATGCCAGTTTTATAACGAGAATATGGAAAAATTGAAAAGTTGAGCTAGGAAAATTCGAAAAATCTCATTAAAGACAAACAAAATTCCATATTTCCAACTGTGAATAAAACACAAAAGTAGCTGAATTCACTCTATAATATTTCCAAGATTCTTGGGTCTATTCGAACAAAAAAAAATCTGGATAAGAATCTGTTAGATTGGCAAATTCTACAAATCTGTGAAAATGTTTTGTTGTTAAATTACAAGTTTTTCTAACTCCACTGACAACTGAAGAATTTCTAGTTCTATTATGGTCTAGACGAAAGAACTTTGGGGGGAAAAAACAAATACCTGTAATAATCCATATTTTGTATAAGGCTTAATCTAGAGTCTTGATAAACATAGAAAGATTATGATTTGTTACAGAATTTCAAATTTATCACGTGAAAAGAAAATTTAATAAAAACTTCATTACAGTCAACCAACCATTGAAAGTGTAGACTTGATTAATACTATTGAACACACCCTTAAATTTACACTCTTATAGTATAATCCAAAAGCAAGAAGGGTGATGGCACAAAAAAAAATAAAAATGGATTGACCTATCTAAAATAATGAACACCAGGAGGAGAGATTTGATTAAACAGGCGTGAATATGGTTGGTTGTTTCAAGATTAAACTCATTATTTCTACATTGAATTGATATTAGAAATAGATTATATCCAAGAGGAAGAAATGACAAAAAAAAAACAGGTAAATAGTTTGAATATTAACGACAAGTTTTTAATTATAAAACAAATCCTGTTATCATAATAGGAAACCAACAGAGAGAAAATGACAAAGCTGGAAAACACTTGCGACACGGGATATAGTGGATCTGTCGGGAGTAAGATATTAAATTAATGTGGCTTTCTTTTTCACTGTCGTTGCTGTTTCTTTTACGTTTTCTTTTTTTCCAAGTAAAAAAAGTATCTCTATTGAATAAAGTTTACATACCTACAACAAAAAAGCTAATCCCATTTTATAAGAATACAAAAAAAAACCCAAATAGAACTAATTAAAATAAATTTCCTATACGAATTTTTGGGAGGGAAAAATGCAAAAATAATTCCATGAACGAAGCAATTAGGATTTCGAAATTAGCACCTGTTAAAATCATGATTATTTAGAAAGATTTCCGTTTAAATCTCGATTATTTTAACTTCACCGAACATAATTAAATGGGAACATCTTCCAAATTAAATCTTCGAAATTTTAATTATATTATTATTATTTTTAGATTTCACGAGGACCATAAAAAATTTTTTTTTATTGTGGCATTAGGAAAAATTATCCCTGGAGAGTTGACGGATGAATTTCAACTATCATAAATTTATTTTGTACAGTTACTGTTTTCATTGAATGTAATTGAAATGGTATTTA